>JAJKFI010039954.1:0-38629 GCA_029204185.1 Lerista edwardsae | reverse complement strand
TGGAAAACAAATGGTCCACAGCTGGATGTGTAAAGCTAAGCATTTTTTCACCTACTTTACATTCTTGGTTAGAGAAATTACTGGGTGAAAAAAATACTATACAAAAGCAACATCCCCCCCCAAAGCCATTCACATCTTGTCTTCATCACCCATTCTTACAGCGCAATCCAACACTGCCCGTCGTGTCGACGCTATGTTATAGCGTCAATGCAACAGACGTAGCGCCGACACGGAGGCACCAGTCGGCACCCCCATGTTAGTGCTAGAGCAACGGGACTGGCACTGCCTGCAGGGCCGGTCCCGTTGCACCCACACCAAGCCTCCCTCATATCGGCCGAAGCTGGCCGGCACAAGGGACACTCCGTGTGTGCCCCAACATGGGATTGGCGTGGGGAGGAGGGAGGTTGGGGGCGGGAAGTGGGCGGGCTTGGGAATTGGCCATAAGGCCGAATCCTAAGCCCAATTGGAAGGTTGCGGGGCCCTGATTCAGGCTGTGCGATCTCCTCAGATCTGCGCCTGCTGCTTTGTGCACCAAGGAGCACAAAGGGGAGGATGGAGCCTCCCCTACCTTAAGGGCGTAAATGTGCCCTTGCCATGGAGAGGCTCCAGCCTCTCCAAGCCATGCTAGGATTTGGCCAATCTTGCCAACCTAGCACCAGCCAACCTTGCCAAACTAGCGTTGCTTAGGATTGCGCCCTCAATTTTAATTCTGTAATGAATGCTGCCTAGATGATGGCACGCTTAACCATGTCAGAACCTCCAGTGGTTTCACTGTGTGTGTGTCTGCTTTTGGGGTGAAAACAAAGTTTCTTGCAGCACCTAAAAAAAGACATCAATGTATTACAGCATATATTTTCATGGACATTCATTGCCCACATCATCAGGCACACCAATTGCTTGTGCCAGTTCATATGAATGCCAGATCATTGGGCTTTTAAGATCTGCATTGTCTACCCAAACTGACAGCGGCTCTATGTGGTTTTAACTTCCATATGCAAAGAATGACTACCATTGAGCTAGAATTTTTTTTCTTTTTTTCTGTTATCAAGCTATATATTAATTGAATTTTATTCAGTACCTATGAACAATGTAACACTTTGTCATGCACCTGATCAAGCTAGGCTAGCCTATCTAGATATTGGCACTGAAATGTCACACACTGTGAAATGTGAGGTGAATTTCTGGGTTCCTCCCAAAGGAAAACAGACAGGTCACTACCCCTTGTATTCAATTGTCTTTTGACCCGGACTCATGATTCCACTCCCACCCACCCCCCCCCACAATGCACCTCTGTACACCTGCCAACTGAGGGTAACACTTCATGCATTGGATGAAGAAACTCTAGGACTATAAGTGTATGTCATAATAATACATTTTGTAGATACAGAGATCTCTGAAGTTTTTCCAGAACATCTAATAACTGACATGATTACCCATATGACCCCAAAACACTGCCAGGTCAGAAATTGAGAGCAAGCCACTTCTGTCATAGGTGAGTAGTTCTGTTCATGTCATTTTGAAATCTAGGAGAAGTCCCACTAAAAAGTCAAGGTATAATCTGAGCAGACAGAACCTTGGTGATGGAAAAGGGGTGTTTAAGTTTCTGAATTAAGTGTCTGTTTTTGTACAAAAATCCATTGGAAAGATAGCCAAAGGAGGCAGTTTTAACAGGAATAATTGGACTGTTTGAGTTCTTGCTGCAATATCTGCAATCTACAGCAGACGCTTGAAAGGCTTTAATTGTAGGCTGCAATTTACAAGTCATCATTAACATTTCATGTTAGCAAGGGAGGAAAAAAGGGAAAAAGCTGAAAAGAAAGAAAGAAAAGCAGTCAAGTGCGTATGGTTGCACAATGAACCATCAATAGAGATTGTTGATTTCAATTGTTGCTCATTTTGGCAGTTGGGCATGTGCCATATTTCTCTGTGACTAACTGATCTGTTTGTGGGCATACACACCATTATCTAACACACCCTGATGTTGGCCACAGTCCAGGAAATAGTGTTGTGGATTGCACTGAAAAGTGTGGAACTTACATGGAGCATGGATAAAGAGCATGGAGCGTGCATAAAGCTTTGGAGTTCCTGGCAGTGGGAATCCTGTGGCACTGTGATGCGTGGCTTGTGATTCTGATGCAGCACTGTGACAAAAATGGACTTCCGTTTATGCTGTGTCTCTATTATGATATTCTGCATTACATCTTGTACATATAACAGGAAGAAAATAGCCACTACTTTTAAATCATCTGTTGATTCTTTCTCTCTGCTCCATTGCCAGCAAGGGCCACTGTATCAGCTCAAAATACAAATGCTTTCCTTGAAACAGTTGCTTTTCGCTCAATCAGAGTCTTGAAGATAAGAGGTCAGGTCAGGTAAAGATAGAAACTTTTGTGCCAGATAAATTGCCCATTTACCTCTTAAGTACCATTCTAATGAAATTCTAGATAAACCTTGGCTGGAAAAATTGCTTATTGTTATTGCTGACATCATGCATGTTATTGCATGACATTTTGGCATAAGCCCTAGAGCCAGGGTGGTTTAGGATACTGGAGTTGGACTTAGACCTGGAAGATCCAGACTCACATCCCTGCTCAGCTGTGAAGTTTCCTGGGTGACCTTGGGCCAGTCACTCTCTCTCAGCCTAACCTATCTCACAGGGTTATTTTGTGGACAAAGAGGGGGGAATTGCATATGCCACCCTGAGCTTATGGCAGTCAACACCAGTACAGGAGGCACTATAATATCAGCTAGCCCAGATAGGATTAGGCTGTATGTATTGCTATATTTAGGGATGTGATGGTGCAGTGGGTTAAACCGCTGCTGCTGGGCTTTCTGACCGGAAGGTTGGGAGTTCAAGACTGCGCAACGGAGTGAGCTCCCATTGCTTGTCCCAGCTCCTGCCAACCTACCAGTTCAAAAGCAACTAATAATGCAAGTAGATAAATAGGGACCACTTCGGTGGGAAGGTAACGGCGTTCCATGCACTACAGCGTATAGTCATGCTGGCCACATGACCACAGAAGCTTGTCCGTGGACAAACGCCGGCTCTACAGGCTTTGAAACGGAGATGAGCACCGCCCCCTACAGTTGGTCATGACTCGACCATTTGGTCATGGGGAAACATTTACCTTTTAATGCTACATTTAAGCCTGCCTAAAATAAATAAAAAATATGTAACATTTAGGGCGCAACCCTAACCGACTTTCCAGCACTGACATAGCTGTGCCAGTGAGGCATGTGCTGTATCCTGTAGTTAGGGGGCAATCACGGAGGCCTCCTCAAGGTAAGGGAGTATTTGTTCCCTTGCCTCAGAGCTGTATTGCCCTGACCGCAGTGCTGGAAAGTTGGTTAGGATTGTGCCCTTCATTTTTGCATTTCTCAAACCCTACATTCTTCTGTGTGCCATAAATACATACTGTATATTTTACAGGATAGCTGAATCTGTGCACTGGGATTATTTGTTCAGATAAGTGTCAAAACCTCTACCATTTTGGCCAAGAAAGTATAATATAATGTAAATATGTGCCAGTACGGATAACGACAGAGCAAGAGCTGAGCAGCATAGACTGCTGAGGGAAAAGGCGGAATAAAGCATTTAAATAAAACAATTCATACTATTGTTCTCAGGTCAAATCTCTCATGGAAAATACATGCATGTGTGTGTGTGCATGTAGTCACTCAAAAACGTGGTAGCAGCTCATTCTCCTAGGGACCATAAGGACCTATAACTTTCGTGGCTTACAAAACAGTTCAGCAGCACACCTGTAAGGCGGCAATCCTATCCACACATTCCTAGGAGTACGCTCCATTTACTATAATGGAAAGTAGGGAGTCAGGAGAAATTCACAGCACAATCCTGAAGTGTGCTTGGCCGGGCTACAAGTCTTTTGTGCCGGCCCAGGTGTATTGCAAACATGGTGTATAGTGCATTTGCAGCTCTTTTCAAGTTGGGGAGGAAGGCCCACAGGGGGCGGGTGGCTCTGGTAGGGACAAGGAGGGTGCACCTATGGATGGACCAGCCCGCGGAAGGGGGGACCAGCTTCCCGCACTTAGGCCGGATCCAAACCCTCAGTATTGGCCCAGTCAGCCTTACACAGGCTGCTCAGAGTTGCATCAGCGATTTTGCTGGCACGGCTCCGAGTCGCCCTACTGGGACTGCTGCAGCGTGACATGGGGCAAGGGGGACAAATTCAGCCCCATGCAACCCCAACCCCACTAGTTATGGGGCAGGCCATCTGAACTCCCTATTCTAATGCAGGTTCTGGATTGGGCTGTCAGTGTCCCAGCATTCCTTTAGATTTTCTGATTCTTCAGGCTTTTCATCCAATACAAGTTTAAAGAATTTGAGAATGATTTGTCGCTGGCTTTCATATTGTGGAGCTCAGGAAGTGGAACTCCCTGGCCTGGGCAGGTTCATCTGGCACCCATTTTGGCAGTGTCTTGCCACTGCAGGAAAACAACATCCCAACGAGCTTTAGATTTATTTGCTGCTTTGGATGGTTACAGGTTACTCACTTCTTTAAGGTTTTGGGTGTTAGGTTTTTTTTCTTTTCCCTTGCTTTTCCTGTTTTTCTATGGGTTTTCTGGGTCTGTGTTGTTTATTGAGGATTTACTAGTGACTTTGAGGACTGAGTTCATTGAGGATTTACTATTTTTGTCATACGCATGTTGCCTTGAGCAACTGCATTTCAGAGGTGAAATATAACTTTGGGGAGAGGAATGGATTTCTGTATGTAGTCAGACTGAGTATCTAATTCTCCTTGCTGATCTGAAGTTCAACTCATACATATGGTCCTGGATAAATTGGGGCATAGAAGCGTAAGATTCTTCACAGCTGTCCCAAATTGCAACATGCGATTCACAGCAGCTGGGTGCCACCACAAACAGCTATCGGTGGTGGCAGCCCACCAGCCAGTAGTGTAGCTAGAGGGAGGGCAAAATGATAAATTGCCGCACGTGCCGCAATGTGCCATGTAAGTGGCCCCTCACACTCACCATCAGAGCCATTCCAGGCAGTGATAGCTATGCACAGGTGCTTGCCAAACCAAACTAAATCTCCACATCCCTTAGTATCACTTAGTCACCATGCCAAAGAGATAGCAAGGGGGAAGAATAGGGCAGGGAGGGGAAGATATGGGGAAGAGACAGAGTGGAAGATGGGTAGAACAATGAGCATCCTATCCCCCTCCCAGGCCTCAATCCGCCTTTCAAGATCCACTAGGGTCTGGACCAATGAAATCACTGGGGCAGGTCCAAGTAGACCTGTTGGGTCCAACAGCTTATCCCTGTGTAAGGGAACAACCACCAAGATGGCTCCCCTTCAGGATGCAGCAGCATAGCTGCATTGGCAGAGGCAAGGAGGATAGGATTGGGGCCTCGGACAATGAATTCCCTTTATAATATACAGGCATGTACAGGGGTCTGTTCCAGACCCCCCTGTGGAAACCTAAAACTGTGGATACTGGGAACGCCTTTTTAAAGATAGGGGAACATCAGTGATTTTACTGCAACAAGGTTAAAAAAAACACAAGATTTTGTTCTCCTATTTTTTAATAGGCCGTGGTATACGTGGATAACTGAAATCACAGATACCAAACCAGTGGATACCAGGGCACACTAGTATATTTTGTAATAATCCACAAAGTCCCTTAGTATTTGGCATGATTAATATTTGCTCTAGTGAATATCACTAATTAACAAATGTGCAAATGATGTGACCTTAGATGCCCTAGGATTCCATAGTCCTTGGAAAAGCTGGTTTTTAGTCCATTTCTCTTCTGTTAGCTTATAGTTCAGAAGGAAAATATTCTCTATGCTCGCTAAGAGTGAGATGGCAACATTTTCCATTAGAATCTAATGGTGCATAATGTTCACAAACTCCTGGAAAGGGAAGAGGAGGTTTATGTCAGTATAACTACCATGCAGCATTGAAAAAAGACAGCTGAAAAGAAATGAAGAGTTGTTTGTATTTCATACTAATACAATATGATTTTGATTTCCCAGGGAGCAAACTAATGTAATGCATAGTGCATAGCACATCAACACCTTACCATATCAAGTCTTCATACAAAGCTATATTCCTTTCTGACTAACATTTAAAGGCTATAAATAGTATTCACAAATATTTTCAATATCCACATTATTTGCTGATAAGTCATTTTCCTCCTATTGTCCTTTCAGAATAAAACTTGATATTTAGCACAGCAGGCATATTTTAAATTAACTGTTTCTGTACTTTCTAGTGTAATCATCTGAATAAGCAGCAGCAGACTTTATACCTTGAAGGCTGAAATTAGCATTCATAGTGCCTGCTGAGGCAGTGACATCATTAAGCAGAAAGTGACATCATTAAGTAGAGAATGGTCAGAAATAAGCACTTCGACCTTACATAGAAGCTCACTAGCTGCAAATGACAGAAGAGAAAATGTGCAAATCTTGTTCATTTTCTCAAGGTATGAACGAACCCTATTATCAAGCTGGGAGGGCCCAATTATAACAGGGACCCGATATATTGCTTCCAGGGGGCGCATTCAGACCTTGGGCCTTATGTCTGACATCCCTTTCTTAGGTGGTACATTTCATGTGCTTACATAATCATAAGAACATAAGAAGAGCCATACTGAATCCAGGCCAAAGGCCCAGACCGTCCAGCTTTCTGTATCTCAGGGCACAATCCTAAACTGAGTCAGGCCAGCATAAGCTAAGTCAGCAAAGTTTGGTCGGGACAAGGGGCACCATAAAGTCACACAGACAGGCCATAAAGACAGGCCAGCACACAGACGCGCACCAGCCTCCCTGACTCTGAGTGTGGTCCAGACTCGCTTTTCGGTGGCCCTTGTCACGGCCAAACTTTGCTGGCCTAACTACGCTGGCCTAATTCTAGGTTAGGATTGTGCTCTCAGTGGTCGACCAGATGCCTCAGGGAACACACAAGATAGCAAGATACTTGCATCTCATTGCCAACCCCCTGTATCTGGTGTTCTGAGGTAGCCTACTTCTAAAATAAGGAGGTTGCATGCTGCACCACCCATCATGACCTGTAGCCTGCATTGGACTTTTCCTTCAGAAATCTTTCCAACCCCCTTTTAAAAGCACCTAGGCCAGACATCATCACCACCTCCTGTGGCAAGGAGTTCCACAGATTAATTATCTGCTGGGTTAAAAAAAAAAGCATTTCCTTTGATCTGTTCTCAAATAGTTAAGCTGGCAAGTTCTCAAGTTGTGACCTTGACATGGAACAAAACGAATATTACCAGGTGACAATTGCAACATTGCATGCAGTATAACACTGTCAGCAGGGTGGCAAGTTATCGGAGAGGAGTCAGCCCATGTGATAGGGAGCAGCCCGTCTGAGCCTGCTCAGAGTCACAAGAATTGAGAGAAGACTCGATGTAAAGGGAGGCTGCCTAGCAGTAGGGTTCAAAGGGGTACAATTTGGGTAGCTCTAGGGGTTTCCTGGGCTGTCCTGGAGGCACAATGCTCATTGTTTTAAAGCAACAAGAGCTGTGAAACTTGGGCCCACTTGCCCTCCTTCACCTCAATTTGTCGCCTAAGTGGAGCCATTCTGGAAGGGTGGGAGATGTCAGGCGCAGGTGTGAGGGCGACGCAGTGACTTTCTAATATCATTTACTGCTATCCATTAGAGTAGGGGCTCAGTAACTGGTTTCAGAGCTCATTGGGTGCATTTTGGAAGAGAGAAGGAGGCGGAACAGTCTACAGAAAAGAGCAAATGTCAGGCCAAGAAAGGTAGGAGTACAAAGTTGCAAAAAAAAAAAAAAAAAAGGATGGCAAAATCAAAAGCCCCATCTACGTACCTGGTACCAGACTGTACTACCACCACAGACAGCAGGTAAGGAAAGTCAGGCATTAGAAAGTTTCCTCAACTCAAAAACTTATTGTGCATTCACATATAAGATCTCTAGAAGAAAATTGGGCTGGAAGCCATGTCCTTATACAGTAATGAGTATTGCATTGCTTGTTCTTGTTGCCAATTCCATTATAGTCACCAGGCAGTGAATATAATGCCTGTACCAGAAAGTTCGTATGAGCATTCATTTATAATAAAGGGGAACTACAACAGTAGAATTTTGACACTGCAATGTACCTGAAAGTCTTCCAGTTAAATTCCCCACTCACAGGCAGGATCTTCTATCACCAATCATGCCTAATAGATTTGCATTTGCTACACATCCATTATAATACATTATAATACAGTTCCATATGCACCATTTCCCTAAGTTTGGAGCATTTCTGTGTAACCTTTAACTAGATTGCATGTTTTTGGAATGGGAGTGCACTGGAACTTTCTCTAATGCTTCTTGCTAGAAACGGTGGCACGGGCTACACTGCATCCCATGGAGGATTTTTAGCAGCTGGAAGTCTCTTCTCCATTTGGCCCCATGTCCCAGCAGCCACAATGGGTCAGACCTGCACCAGTGATATTGCAGGCACAAGTCCCCATTGATTCATAGAACAAGGCCGAGAAGTGGGTTTGGATGTTGCACATTCAAGTGTTACCAATCCTGCCCCCTCCTGGGTCTATTCCCCCATCCTCCACCCTCTCCCTGCACTGGAAAATACCCAGAGGTGTCACCTACTCCCCAGAAGACGGTTCGCTGGGCGGGAGTAGGGAGTGATTGACAGTCCGTCGATTCACTTCCGGTTTCTTCGCGCGCCCCGCGCAGCTTTCCCTCGCCTCGGAGGGGGTGCCTGCTCGTCTTGGGGGATGGGTGGGGGGCGCGCTGGGTGCCTGGGCAAGCAGGCGCCCCCTCCGAGGCGAGGGAAAGCCGCGCGGGGTGCGCGAAGAAACCGGAAGTGAATTGACGGACTGTCAATCACTCCCTACTCCCGCCCAGCGAACCGTCTACTGGGGAGTAGGTGACACCTCTGAAAATACCGGCTCCTGTGGGCTTCCCAACAAGCACCAGCACGAGCTGGAAGGCTGGGCCATGCACTTTCACACTCTGCTTTATATTTCGCCAGCATTAGTCCATTTTAGGACTGGGCACTTAGAAATATGGCTGGAGGGGAAGCAATGTACCTGGGCAGCAAATGCCGAACTTGGCTTCCTCTTTGCCCAACCTTATGCCTTATGAGGAAGCTTTTAAAGGAGCAGTGTCCATAGGATAAGATTTATTAACTGTACCGGTGACAATCAGTTAGACAAAGAGCTATTACTGTAATTATGTGCAGACTGAGCACTTAGGAAGCCAGGAGGCACATAGGTAAGCAGTGCTTATCCTAGGGCAGCCTCAAACTTAGGAAAAAGCAGCGTTCCTGAAGCTTCTGCCATCACCTTCAAAATGCAGAACTGATTTTTCTCCCTTTCTACTAATTAAAAAAAATACATCCTTCTCAGGTTTCTTGGACATTCAAACTAGGGAAACCCATTTCACAGATTGTTCCCTCTGCAGGTGAGTCTGAACTGTTCATCCAAATAGTCAACGTAACCTGCTGTTTCATTCACCTATTAATTAGCATCCATTATTAGTGGTTACTCACTGTTAAAGAGATATTTGAATCACAGGTAAACTGGTCATTGATGGTATAATGGTATCGTGTTTCACAATACAAGAAAACACCCATAACTTGCCTTAAACATGCCAAAATCCATCCATTTGTCTATCCAAATTAGGGCGCAATCCTAACCAAATTTCCAGCACTGGGCTAAGGGCAATGCAGTTCCAAGGAAAGGGAACAAACATTCCTCTACCTTGATTAGGCCTCTGTGATTACTACTCCACTGCAGGATGCAGCACATGCCTCACTGGCACATCTATGTCAGTGCTGGCCTAACTCCAGGTTAGGATTACGCTCTAACTGCGTGTTCCGAACCTGAGATGGGGACCCTTCCAAGACACAAATGGCAGTGCCTTCTGATACCTCTGGGGACCTTTCTGTGACCTGGAGGGGTTGCATGTGGTCTTTCTGGTCTCAGTAAGGTCCTGGGAGATGTTGAAAAAGCACTTCCAGTTTCTACAAAACTGGAAATGCTTTTCTGACATATTGGGGGGCGGCGGCAGCTGAACACCTACGGACATGACCAGAAGGCACCGAACCCATGGATTCCATTATGAATGGATTTTGGAATCTGCTGGGTGTCCAGGAATGGATCCATCTTAGATACCGAGGTCCAATTGTACTCAGAATGCAAGATGGGAACCAGTGTAATTAGTAAACGTATCTGCAACCCAGTTTAGAGTTTGCATCTTTGAAAAGAGAGAAACCATTCAAGATATCCTCAGATATTATTACCCTGCAAAAGAAAGTTATTTCCAGAGATGCCCCAGTGGCATTCCTAGAGGGGGGCAAAACCCTAAGTTTTCCAGGGGGCTTGAGCTACTGTGTAATGTGGCCCCTTTCCCTCGACTCCAGAGCCATTCACAGCTCAGAGACGTGGTTTGCAAGCTTTGCTCCCTGAGCTGTGAATGGCTCTGGAGGCAAAGGGGAGTGGCCATGTTACACAGGAGTTCAGGCTCCTGCAAAACATAGGTGTCCCCCCCCCCCCAGGAACACCACTGAACTGCCCGTTTAAATAAGCCTTTATGATCAGGGCCTCCAGGTTATTCTGATATCTAAAGCTCGCATCCCTCCTAAAGCTGACACTCTCAGTCAAGTTACAAAAATCAATATTTCTGCAAGACCATGCAGCCTAGAAATCACTACTTCCAAGCCATTTAGTGATCTTATGTTTTTCTTCCACGTCCCTTCCAATTTTCTTCAGCTACCAGAGTGCAGCCACTCAAACCCTTCTTTTCAAAACCCTCTATTGGCTAATTCAGACTCAGTCCAAGACATTATAGAACTGTTCCAGAAAATATAAGCCTAGTAGTGAAAGACATCCCGGTTATTCACACTGTTGAGTTATTCCACAAGTCTGGGGAAAGCTGGAAAAAAAAATCTAGTCCCACATCAATTTAGTGTGGAAAATGCCTCTGTCTTAAACAAACAGACAAACAAATGTACAGTAGAATGGTTCAGCTGAATGGTACTTTTAGAGCCCAATCTTGAGCAATTCAGCGCCAGCAGTACTTGCATACTGCTGGTGCCACAAACATGCCGCAAAGCACTTTTGTGGCACCAAGGGAGTCGGAAGGGCTGGTGCTGAGCCAGTGCCAATCAGCACTGGGCCTCAGCACCATATTGACCATCCACTGCTCCTCCATCACTGGACAGCAGGAAGCCTTCTCAGGGTGGGGTGGGGGAGGTGATGAGTGGCTGGAAAGGGGTGGAAGGAGGGCAGAGGAAGAGGAGGATAAGGCCTGGGAGGAGAGCAGCCTCTGCCACCAAATCATAACCCCCCTCCTGGGTTGGGCAGCCTGACATGGGGCGTACGGTGGGCGCAGAGCCAAGGAGACCCATTGGCACGGCAACAAATGCTCCCTTACTCTGAGGAGACTGCTGGCGGTGTCCCCTTGCTTTTAGACTCTGGTGTTCAACCATTTTGCTGGCGCCGAGGGCACCAAAGTGTGGGCTGCCCGTTTTCCATGCCAAAATCAAGAAGAGAAAACCTTGGAGACACAAAGGGAACATCACTTCCGCTTCATGTCACTTCATGCCACTTCTGAGGCATTGGTTAAGACTTACCCCTAGAGATGTATTTGAACATTTTTTTTCATTTTTTTTCACAGATTGTCTGATGGTTTTTCACAGATTTCACAGGTTTGTCTAAGATTTCCCTAGGAGGAAAAGTTCAGAAAGCAGCGTTATGTGTTTTTTATTCCAAGAGCAGATTTTTAATATAATATTTTGAATATAAAAAATAATTATATTATTTTTAAAATGCTGTAATTTAATAAATTATAATTATACATAATGTGTATATATAAAGTGTAGTAGGTAGGTGATACAGGTTGTATAGTGTCCAGCAGATGCCACCACAGTCATTACGGGATGGGGAAGGCATTCCTGGGCAGGGGAAGGGGTGGAGCAAAGGGTGGGACCTGTGGCGAGCTGTGTGCTACCCTACCTGAAGACCTTGTCTCTGCACTGGCTAAAGAACCCTTACCTAGTAAATAACCCTTATCAATGTCCCCTTCTCCCACAGAACGTCCTGCGGCTACGTGGCTGCTGAGGAATGCAGTGGTAGCTGCCTGGCTACTGTGGCTCGCTCAGGCCACCAGGCAGCTCAGAATTGGGCTGCCCTTCAGATCACCAGAACAGGATTATGAGCCACCAACCTTGCTGTACATAACATATGGCCACATAACATATGGCCTACACCAGTGGTATTCAAACTTTTTAGACAGGGACCCACTTTTTAGAATGGCACTCAAGTCGGGACCCACTGGAAGTGCTGTCATTAACCTGGAAGGGATGTTGTGGCAGGTAGTGACATCATCAAGCAGGAAGTGCTGTCATTGTAACATAATAAAACGACCCTCCTGGAATGCAAACTGGCGTTCTTGTACTGCAGCAATTGTACAACCATGAAACATCCCTGACAGAAAGCAAGGTTAGGACAAAATATGATGTAAAAATATTGAACTAAAAACATTTTTTTAAAAAACCTCACTTGAAAATTCAAACTGTTAGCACTCACAACAGGAATACAACTAGAGTAAGGTCTGCAGCTCCCAAAATGCCTGCTCCCAGCTTTCCACAACCCACCTGAACCACCAAGTGGGTCCCACATTTTGGCCTATACTCCCACATTGGCCTACATTATGAGTTGGAGAAGATATTAATTGAAATAGGCTCTGGTTGCTGTGAAATCTCGAGCCACACCAGAAGCAAGGACTTGGCATGGGTGTTAGCCTAGCACCAAAATCTAGGGAACCCCAACACCATAGCAGAGAAGCTTGGGCAGGGGACATGATTGGGCGGCAGCATGTGTGGTACAGCGACAGAATCCCAGTTTTATCACGAGCCCCCAATAGTAAGCCATCGAATCCGGATGACTGCTAGACAGACACTGGGATAGAATTTATTAAGGACTGTCAGGACTCCACCTTCTCACCTCAGCAGACAATGCTGCTGCAGTATCCCAAAACATTGGGAAACCTTATATATACTGAGACCATTTTAGAGAGAGAGAGAGAAAAAACCCATCAGTTTTCCTGTTGTAAAGGAACACATTTGCCAATAGTAGTGAAAAAAAGTGTTTTAAAGGGGCATTCCTAATTAACCTTCAGGGTTTTCACGACATCCCCTTAACCTAAATATAGGTGTCATTAATCCAATGGAAAACTAATGTGCTTTAACAAAAGCAGTAATGAATGTTTCTTCCTCATTGAATTATTGACAACTACTTTCATTAAGGTGAGCCAAGGAAGGGAAATCACATGACTTGCTTGGTATTCTCATGTGAATATTTCCCCCCCCCAAAACTTTTTGTTCTCCTTATTTATAATAAAGGGTTTTAACAGCATACTCAGTGCATTGATTTCAGGTGTTTAGCATTTTATTCCATATTTAATCCAGTTCTTAGGTTTAAGAGGAAAGATCAATGGGAGTATGTGTGATAAAAATAAAGAAAACAAAGAAACATCTGGCAAAAAGAAATACTGGGCTGGACACACTGGGTGGGCAGAGAGGGGCTGTGTTATATATTAGGTTCCATGCAATAGAAACTCAGACAAGGCAGGAGCAGCTTGAACGTTTATTGTAACAGGCAATAGTTAGAACTGAACTGAAGGGCAACAGCCCATCCCCTGTATATAGCCCACCCCCAGGGCTCCTGATTGGAGGGGTGATTAGCTCAACCCCTCCAGGTCTCTTGCTAGGGCTTAACCCCTGGCTATCCTCCTGACTACATAACAGGCTGCATGCACTGTGATGGACCTGTGATCATCCGGACCAGCCCTTCCTCTAGAATGCGAAACATTAGCATTTCAGCAGCAATCCATAACCCACCTAATGCAACTTACAAGAAGATTGAGGTTATTGACCGCAGACGTCAACGTATAAGTTATGTCTGCTGACCCCCTTGGATTCCTTTTTCCATGTCATGAATTGCAACTTAAAGAGGGGTAGGCAGCAGGTTTGGCCTTGTTGGGGAGGACAGATTTATTTCGCTACCGCTATGTTTTATAACACTTTGTGTTTTATGGTGGTGGGTCAAAAGGTTGAACCAACTTGCTGCAACATCTCTTCTGTATGATAATCCAGGACCGTGTTTGGTCCATGCCATTGCTGAAAAGGAAGTGAGAGTGGCAAGGCTGTTCACAGGCAAATGAATGAAAACACTTAACACCTTCTCATACAAGGGCACACGTGTGAGATTCTCCAGAAGGTAGGGAAATGCAGTACCATATGCAATAAATAAGGCTAGATCGGAACAACTGTTTCTGTGTTGTGAATGGCAGTCTTCAAGTTAGATGGAAGAGATGCAAATTAAAGGCATCTATTCTGAGCACAGCCAGCCTGTAATATCAGTCACTCAAAAGTTAGCAGGTACCACATGGGTTCTTGTGGTTCCTATAAATAATCTTTAAAAGAGGTATGAGTGTCTGATGTAATGCGGTGTTATCTAGCACCAAAACCCTGGAGAGAGCTCTTTCAGAAGGAGTGGGGGGAAATCTAACAGCATTTTACTGTGAGATAGATAAACCTATGCTCATGTGTGGGAATAGATCCCCCCTCTCTCTTTAACAAACAAAAGTGTTGGTTTTTAGCTGCTAAACATTCATGGACAACAATTCTATCATATACCATGTCCTTGAGTAACAGTGTAACCAATATCCAGGTGTTTTTATTTTTTTTTAAACTCTTCTCTGCTTTTCTATTCTTTTCTTTAATTAGATAATGTTATAAAGAAAGATAGGAGTGTTAACATTTAAATGGATTTGTACTGAACTTGGAACTTGATAGTAAAGCAATTTCAACCTTTTGCAGATTGGGATTATGGTGGGGATACGGCTAACGCTTCCCTACTCCCTGTAGTCCTGATCCAGGACTGATCTGAGTGCTATTTATTGAAGAAATAAAGGCTAATAATGTTTTTTTTTTTTAAATCCCATGTCATTTGACCTTTATTGGCTTGTTGCTTGAGGCTGAGACACTGTTACCAGCTGCATGGGATTACAGTTCTCCTCACTTTATTCAGGCTCTAAAAAACATTTGTAAGGCAGGAAACAAGATAAAATACCTGTTGTGATTACCAAATTAGAATGAATGAACAACTCTTAGGCAGTGTGCATTGAACTGCTTTCATTTAGACATTGAAATTGCTCTAAAAGAACAACGGGGCTGTAATCTGGCCTGGCTCATACATGCACAGGCATCACTTGTTTTCTTTACAATTAATAACTGTACATTTATGCTTATATGACAAAGTGTATTGGTCAACTCCACTGACAAGCATTGCTTTGGAAATGACAATAAATTGAAGTTGTCTATGGTCCTTTCTGTGCCCATTCACACATAAGAACATAAGAAGAGCCCCACTGGATCAGGCCAAAGGCCCATCTAGTCCAGGTTCCTGTATCTCACAGTGGCCCACCAGGTGCCCCAGGGAGCACACAAGGCAACTAGATGCATCTCATTGCCACTCCCCTGCATCTGGCATGCTGAGATGAAAGGCATTGTAACAGGTGATGGACATGCATATGTGAACTAGCCTGTAGGCTGCTTAAATTCCATTAAAAAAATTTTTTTAAAAGGTATTCTTGATGTACATACCATCTTGACATCACATGACTCCTTGTAACAGAAGTGCAGACATTGAGGGCACAATCCTAACCTGGATTTAGGCTAGAACAAATTAGGACAGCAAAGTTTGGCCAGCACAAGGGCCACCGTAAAGCACGTTCGGACTACTCTTGGAGTCAGAGAGGACAGCACACAGATGTATGCTATCCTCCCTGAGTCCAAGAGAGGTCCAAACATGCTTTATAATGGCCCTTGTGCTGGCCAAACGTTGCTGGCCTAACCGTGCCAGCCTAATTCCAGGTTAGGATTGGGCTCTGAAAGCGCTCCATCTAGGTACCTCACATTTCAGAGGCAGAAGGGATCACGACTAGTCCTTGTTTTAAAAACACAGCATGGCAGAAGTATGCTAACATAGAATACCAAGACAACTGACAGGCTCATCCAACCCAATCATGGATATTCGTCAAATGAATAAAGAAGGTAAAAGATACTTGGCTCATTGCCAACGAGAAAGTCAAAAGGCAAAATATCCGAGCCATAACGTAGCTGTCATACACCCTTTGTTGCAATGCTGGAGATGCTGAAAAAGAAGATTTGGCTTTTTGAACACCTTTAATAGGCTTCCTCAGAGTTTTAATTAGTAAGAGATCCAAGCAGTAGCTGACAGCTGGCAGAATCTCCTGTCTCAAGTTAAAGTCAAACTAATTAAGATTCTAGAAGGAAAACATATTCCTTCCAGCACCCTTAATCAGTCAGCTTTGGTTAGAAAAGCAATATGGAACCTTTTGCCTTGACAACTTCATAACCTTGGAAATGTGGAACTTCTAAATAATAATGAACCAATTTCTCAACAAGATCGCTTTGAGTGCCTCAGCTGATCTATTAGTTGCATTTTCTTCCCTCCTGTTTAATTTTATCAGGTTAACGCTGCTTAGGATTTAATATTGAATGAGAAATTTTCATTTATTATGGGTCTGATCGGAAGGTGGGTAACATCATTTTGTGCTGCCAGGACAATATCATATGACCTGAAAATGAATCCAAAGTTCACGGGTGCAAATTATATGAACACCTAGTCCAGACAGAATGCAAGCATCCCAGATTATTTTGCTATATATTTAATTGTTGCCTTTCTTCATTCCATGGATTGAGATTAGTGACCTTGATTGGCATGTCATCAGATTGCAGTTCAACTTGGTCTAAAATGAATCTGGGCTGAATTTTGCACAAGACTCTCATAGATCCAAACTTGGCATGGAACATGCATTGGCCCAGGGATGAACAGAGCCCCAACTGCGCCCATGACAGTGCGATGAAATTGCGCCCCCAGCATGTCGCCTCGCCCCGCCCCTGTGTGTCGCCCAGCCATGCCTCCCTGTGCCCAGAATAGCTCCATTTTGGAGCGGAACAGATGCCAGGGAGGGCGGGCTGGCCAGACAATGTGCGGGTTAGTCTGCAGACTCCGCGCAATGGCGCCCCGCCGCTGCCGGCGCCCATGGGTTGCGCCACCCCAGGCTACACTCTTCCTCTGCCTCTGCATTGGCCTTCAGCAACTACTCCATGGTAGGATGAATACAGTCTGTACCTGATCAGGGACGATTTCATCTATTCTGATTTCATATGTTCCAAGGCTAAACTCTGTGGGTGAAAACAGATGCCAGGGTTGAGCCGGCACAAATTAAGCTCTGCCAATAAGAAGAAAAACGGGAAACCACTTTTATTGCTGTAAAGCCGATCTGCAAGACATTTTGGCACTTACTTAAAACTGAATAGGAATTATGGTGGGGGTAAAAAAGAAAATTAGATTCAATAATGGAAGATGCTATAGAAAATCCATCAGAGAAAGCACTGATGATTAATAAAATGGCATTTCCACCTCGTCCTCACCCAATTTATCCTTGAGATGAAAATCTCAGATAACAAATTTATATTCAACTAATTCAATTAACCTATGAAATGAGTTCCTTTTTGATGTCTGAAAACAGTAGCCTGAAGCTCAGTTTTGCAAGGTGCCAAGCCCCTAGAAAAATCTCGATGCAGCATAGAATGTGGCCTTCCTTGAAAAATCCTGTACAATAAAATACATGGGTTCCCCAAGTGATCGACATTGGATTTATGGTAATCCAAGTTCTGGGCAGCTATGGCAACACTTTTGTGCTGGTGCAGTCCATCCATTCTGGTGCTTTCTCACAGGTGCAATAGCGATGTACATTCCAACTTCCAAACAAACCTCCTGAATGGAGCCAACTTGCAAGTGTAACTTGCAGTCTTAGCTACAATCTTATCCACACGTACCTGGGAGTAGAGCCCCATTGACTATTCTTGGACTGACTTCTGAATAGACATGCATAGGCTTGGGCTGTAAGGGCCCAATCCTGTACGGGCCACGGCCCCACGGAACAGCGGTGCTGAAATGAGCTGCTGCTGTATCCCACGGGGCCTGGGAAGCAGCTTGAGGTATGCTCTGTGTAAGGGAACTTTGGTGTTTGACCCAGGCAGTCCCTATGGGTCTATGCAGAGTTGCACCAGCTATTTAGCTGGCATGGAATTGAGAAGACCCATGTCGGGCTGTGAGGTCTGGGATGGGAGATAGGCTTCGACGGCAGCCAAGGCTGCCACCTGCACCACCTATGAGGCCTAAATTGGCCCCACTGGACCCCAGACAGTTCCATCCCCTCCCTGTCATCCTGCCACCCTCCCCCACCCAGGAACACCTCCTTCCATGCAGCACGGAACTTGCCAAATTTGAGTGCAGGTAGGCCACACTCAGAGCGCAATCCTAAACTGGAGTTGGGCCAGCATAAACTAAGCCAGCAAAGTTTGGCTAGCACAGGGGCCACCATAAAGTGTGTTTGGACCACTCTCCGAGTCAAGGAGGATGGCTCACGTCTGTGTGCTGGCCTCTCTGACTCTGAGAGTGGTCCAAACATACTTGACGGTGTCCCATGTGTGGCCAAACTTTGCTGGCTTAGTTTATGCCGGCCTAACTCAGTTTAGGATTGCACCTTCAGTTGGTTTGAAGTTGGGACCTTCCACATGCAAAGCGCATGCTTTACCACTGAACTATGGCCCCATCCCTATGTACATGTGTTGGACAGATACATAGTCTTAAGCATGCACACTAAGTGAACATTATACTATTGGCTTTTTCTCTGAAATTTTGGTTTTGATGCAATACAGCCTGGTTTCTGTAGCCTGGTAGTGTAGTAGCCTGGTATTGTAGAAGAGGCTGAGCCTGGTATCATTTCAGATGTTTGAAAAAATCCATCTTAATTTTGTTTCCCTTTCCCCCCTTGTTCTTTGGCAACATTATGGCTTTTGCATTCATCTCTGATTTTTCATTGTACTGTAGGAGTGTACTCTACCACCACTAAACCAAACCAAACCAAACATACACACCAAAAACCCCTTCCCTGAAGCAATAATGTAGAAAATGATAAGTATGGTCACTATTCAACCTAGTTTAAACATGGACTGCCATCCCACCCCATTTTCTCCATCCACATCTTCCTTGAACAAGGCAGACACCCCAAAAACAGCTTCTACTGACACCAGACGTGTACCTAGAAGGGGATCACATCACCAGGTTTTTCAAGCAGCCTCTTCCCTCCTCTTGATAGCCAATGTAGCCTCCATTTTGCAATAGCTGCTGGGAATGGCTCCAAAGAGGAGGGGGAATGGCTGCTTGCACAGCTTAGTGGTGTGATCTCTCCTAGGTGTGCCTCTGGCTGAGACTGTTAGCCCATCCAGGAAGCTTCTAGATGCAACCAGAGGAAACCAAAATGGAGTTAGGATGGATGGCACATGTTTTCAAGAAAAGGAAATCATTGGGAACATTCCTCTGCTCTATCCTTTTACTAATGGATTGTCAGTCACAGAGATAAATGTTAGTTTGGGTTCTCTTGACTTACAATGGAGGTTGTCCTCTTGTTGGGTAAAACGCCCATAAACAACATGGTGAAGAAGACATGGGGGAGGCAGCATTGCCCAAACAAACATAAGAAGATATTAACTATCCACCCAATTCATCTATATAGGCCTTCATTTGGTCCACCACAAGCTAGTGGGCAGAATAGCGACATTTCATTTTGACTGTAGGCCGCAAGTTGTCTCTTTCCCTTACACTTTCAGCATTACCTGCTTCTATTTTTAAAGTCAGCTAATTTCAGCCCTGCCTTTTTCACTTGGCTTCAATTTGCAGCCGATCCTTCCCTGTCCACTCCAGTTTACATCTTCCTCTTTGCCTCTCCATCACAGGACTTTTCTCCACTAGTCCACAACCAACGATTTATTTCTGTTACGGAAACACATTGCTCAATGCGAGCTCTTGCAACTGCTGCGAAGTGTTTCCACTGCTGAACTCTGCAGCAGAAAGTACCAGAAAGAAGAAAAGGCCCTTACAGCCACTGTAGCAAAAAACGAATGCTACCCGTGTTCTATCCCATTGTCATTAAAAAAATTTTCTCTCACCTTGATGGGTATCGCTTTGTCCCCTTAAACTGAGGTGCCATTTGATGTATGCTGCTGAGAAGTGTGCTTTTTCGCTAGAACAATTATTGAAGTCACAAGTGTTATCTACAAGCTGAAGTCTTTCCAAGGCCTGGATTTGTAGAGGAGGCAGACTTCTTAGGGCACAATCCTAACCTGGAGTTAGGCCAGCACAGTTAGGCCAGCACAAGGGACATCCTCCCTGTGTGCCATCCTCCCTGGCTCCAAGAGTGGTCCTAACACACTTTACGGTGGCCTTTGTGCCAGCCTAACTTTGCTGGCCTGACTGTGCCGGCCTAACTCCAGGATAGGATTATGCCCTTAGTCTAGGCCCCAGGAGTGCAATTCTTACTTTGAGTATGATAAGTTCTGAGTTTAAGTTTACCTCAAGGTGGTGGTAGGGAAATGACAACTACCATGGAAGACCAGAATAATGAAATGTATAAGGTGCTTCAGGGTTGATTTGTATGAAATGTATAAGGTGCTTCAGGTGCTTCACTGCCTCCTAGTGCCTGAGGCAGGATGTCAAATTCTGACTCCTCTGCCCTGGTGACACACCAGCTGCTCCTCCTTCTCTTTCCTGGGTTCAAGAGGAAGAGGAAGTGTGCAGGAGACTGGTGGGCTAGACTCAGGGGGTGGCCGTGCCCATTGAGTTCAATACAGACAGATTGACTCCCAGGAGGCGGGCTTAGCGGCCATGTTGGTACGTCCAAAACATTGCTCATTCCAAGCATTTCAAATGGGTTTTCGCATGATGTTTAGGGCTGAATCGTTTACTCCTGAAGTAAAAACTTACCAAAATAACAACGTGTGATCGTGGAGAAACGTCATTGGTAACCATATTATGAGTTAATATGCAATTCCAAGGTTTAATTCCGCAGAATTATATTACTGAACACACCGGACGAAATGCCGCTTGCTGCCTATGTAAACTCGGATTGCACTGCTTTGACAGACTTATTTTTTGAAATCTATACAAGCAGGAATAAAGTGTGAACGGGAAGGAAAGAAAAAAAGGGGAGGGTGTGCAAAAATCAGATAAATATGTAGGAAAATTACATTAAAATCTCTCAATGTATAACACAAGTAGTTGTCAATAGGAGAGTAGTTCTTTTTCACTTCTAGGCTATTAAGTGTATTTTTTAAAACTTCTACACTCACCCCCCCCATAAAACAAATTCTGTTAATGTTCAGAATTTCAAAAATATTACATATTTTTATTTTTATTTTTACTTTATTTCTTCATATCTACTTCAGTTTGTGAAGGGCTGCATACTTTATGAGGTAATATTTTTCAGTATCAATTAATTACAATGATTTTAAGTACCTGTGGAAAGTAATCCCATTTTTCGTCCAGCGATTCACACACCCGTATGCAGAACACGCAGGCATGCTTAAAGACGTTGAAATTAACTTTTACACACGGGCAGGGAGATTTACTTTTACACGCGCGCCGTGCGAGCGAGAGAGCCCCTTTCGCGGCGCTGATGTGAGTCAGCCATATTTGTAAGTCGGCTTCAAGTCTGTGACGTCATGTTCCCTCCTGTGGTTTATTATAACTCCATGGCTAGACTTGGCTACAACATCAGAGGCTGACTCAGTTGGCATTTTGAACCAACTGGGCTGTGAAGAACTAGACTTAAGACACAAGAAATCCAGGTCCTGATTTTCACTCATGGTGAAACTTATGGGATTATTCTGGACCATTCTCTCTCTCTCTCTCTCTCTCTCTCTCTCTCTCTCTCTCTCTCTCTCATCTACTTCACAGATTGCTGGGACAATCTACTTGAGATTGGGAGAATAATCAGGTATTCTGTCCTGAGCTACTTGGAGAAAGGAAGGGACAACACGGTACTGAAATAATACTAATTTCAATTAGCTTGTACATCAACTGACATCTGAATGCTTTACTCTGATGCAGCAAATTTCTTTTCCCAGGCTTACCATTATTGCAAAACACACAGCTTTGAATGCTAATTACAGTAGAAATGTGGAAATAGTCAGGTAACATTTGTGGTAGGCAGACCAATTTTGAAATCAGGTCTGTGATGCAGGGCACAATCCTAAACTGAGTTAGGCCGGCATAAGCTAAGCCAGCAACGTTTGGCCAGCACAAGGGCCACCGTAAAGCGCGTTTGGACCACTCTCTGAGTCAGGGAGGATGGTGCATGTCTGTGTGCTGGCCTCTCTGACTCCAAGAGTGGTCCAAACATACTTTACAGTGGTCCTTGGGCTGGCCAAACTTTGCTGTCTTAGTTTATGCCGGCCTAACTCAGTTTAGGATTGAGCCCTCCAAGACCTAGAACTCTGAACTGGTAGCTGTGAGATAAAGAACAGTGCTTTTGAAGGACCAGCTGAGTTGTATTTTACCCAGTAAACCATAAAGTGACTATCATGGTCCTAGTCCATATGTTATATGATGACTTATTCATTAGGATGGTAAAATACGAAGCAAGAGCATTGTTTGGTTTCCTGCGAAAGTCCGTGTGCCTCAGTATACATCAACACCTTCTTTTTATTTAAACGAGTTCAATGGGACTTATTTATGTCCAAATTTGCTCAGAATATCTGTTTTGGTTGTGGCTGCTGTTACATTTGTAGCCCTACAATACCATCGTCAGCTGATACTTTCTCAAATGTTCAGATTTGCCCAAAGGAACCATTGATTGTTCGATGAGCAGATTGGGATGATTTTACATTGCTTGATCTAGTCCTGCAATAACATTGCTCTACACAGGATGGTTTGCCGATTTGCCCTCAGCACTGGCTTCTGACTGAGCACTAGCCCTGCACCTTCTGAATGCGGTCCAAGTGCAGGAATAATCGTTGCACCAAAACGTATCATCTTAAAATGGATTCAGATTAATTTTGGAAGCATGTTCCTATTACACTTCACGTGACTTCAGTGCTGTTCTAATAACTATCAGCAGAGAAAATAATTGACTTGGTCACTCAATCTGAACATGTAGTTGATGGTCATTAAGCTCTGACACATGTCTGTGGAATATAAATACTCAAAGTGCAATTAAAATTGGAAATGCTAACTCAGTTTATAATGCAATTGTGCTGTGTTATGTAATAACCTAATGGGATAAACTTTGACTTGAAATGAAGGCACTGATTGTTTCCCCTTGTCCTTCTTGAGCAGTTTCTATTGTGCCTATTGTGGCTAATTCTGTGATCACACAATTAGTTTCTGATATGGATTTAGATATTTGCAGCCACAAATCATCTTCTAATAACAGTGTTATTCAAACTGTGGGTTGGGACCCACTTGGTGGGTCATGACCTGATGTCAGGTGGGTTGCGGAAAGCTGGGAGCAGCCATCTTGGAAACTGCAGAACTTACTCTAGTGATATTCCTTTTGTGAATTTTAACAGTTTGAATTTTCAAGTGAGGGTTTTTTTAAAAAAAATATTTTTAGTTCAGTGCTTTTACATCACATTTTGTCCTAATCTTTCTGTCAGGAATGTTTTATGGTTGTACAATTGCTGCAATCCGAGAATGTCAAGTTGGATTTCAGGAGTGTCATTTTATTATATTACAATGACAACACTTCCTGCTTGATAATGTCACTTCCTGCCACAACATCACTTCTAGGTGGGTCCTGACACGAGTGCCATTCTGAAAAGTGGGTCCCAGTCTAAAAAGTTTGAATACCACTTTAGGTGTACTGGGGAGCCTCCCTGGGCAATGTGGGGGCCTCCCACATTTGTCCCCTTGCCCCAGGGAAGGCTCCGGTCACCCCATGGGATTCCACAGATCTGTGCCTGTGCAGCCTGAATCAGGGACATGTGGCCTCCCAGTGGGGCTTGGATGTGGCCTAATAGCTGCATCCCATCCCCCCATCCCTGGGCTGGCATGTCCACCGGCCTGCCCAGTTCCACCCACCTGCCCTTCCTTCTCCCAGAACCTCCCTTGCGCCAGCCGACTTCTGGTATCATCAGCCCGAGAGCTCTAGCACTGACGCAGGGGTGCCCCTTTGTGCCCCCGCATCAGAGCTAGTGACGTAGCACTGACGCATCAATGTTGCATTGGTGCTACGTGGGTGCTGGGATTGCACCCACAAGCTCTGGTGCCCAGCCAGCACTTTCTCTCATGTGGTTTTGCTGAATCCTTGCTAATGGAGGCCTGCTGCAGTGGCCAAAAGCAAAGCCCCCAAATGCATTTTTGGTATACTGACTGGGGTAGGCAAGGGCATTTCAAACACTGGCCTACCGGGGGCAGAACCCACCCTGCACCAGCCTCCAACTGAGTGTGAGGGGGTGACTGATTTGGGGGCCAAGGAGGCAAGATAGGAAAGGATGGCTACCATAGGCCCAAAACTTTGATTCAAAAGGGGCAACCTAGGTTGGTGGTGGGGGATGATGGAAAGGAGATTGCCCATCCAAGGTAGTATTGTCTACACTGATATGCAATGGCTTTCCAGAGTTTCCAGCAGGGGTCTTCCCCAGCTTGATCTGGAGACCTGGACCTGGGTTGGGGGATCAAGGCAAGGCAAGGAGTTAGGATTTGGCCATTGCTACTGCCACAAAATCTGTTTCCTTCCCGGTCCCGATCCACCCTGCACTGTTGCTGCCTCCTAACGGCCTTAGGCTGCTGCGCCTGCTGCGCCCCACTGCTCAGAACTGGGCTGTTAGTCTACGTAGTAAAGTCACAATGTGACGTCACCCCCTGAGTCAGTAACGACTTGGCACTTGCGCAGAAAACTACACTACTTCATATTGATGTATGCAACATGTCTTCCTTCTTTCCAGTCATTCCATCACCACAGAGAATGACTCACGGGGGGAGGGGCAGTGCAAGTGAGCTGGAAAGACCTGCCCTCAGCACTGATGCTTTCTACAGCCCAGCCTGCCCGCCCTCCATGGTTACTGTGTTTGTCTGAAGAGAGACATGCTGTCCCTGAGGAGACAGCCTCCCTGCTATTCACAATACTTGGTACATGTGTGTGCTTTGATGACACACACTACTATTAAAAGGGTAATCAAATGGGAGGAGCTCACAGCTACTGACAGGTTTGTGGTGGCCCTGGGGCAAAGTCCTGGTCCCCTTTTTCCCACCCCCAGTACTGCACTGGGTGCTATCACTGCCACTGTTACAGGGTTCAGGTATTGGACCAGCCTGGTGGGTTCTCTGATAGGCATGAACTTGGCCAGGGTCTCACACAGCCACTTCTGACCCCTGAGGCCACCCATGGCCAGGTCGCTAGTTCCACTGGCCCTTTTTTCTGCATATTTTGTATGTTTAGCATATTAAAATATCAACATAAATGAGGAGAGAAATTTCCTTCTAGAAAGCGACGTGTATGCATGCAGAGGGAAATTTGATGATGAAAGAAACTCAACCAACCCAACCTCCAGATCCTAGAAGCTTACGCTGCCAAATGGCACTACTAGGCACTACTTCCCTGCTATCCAAGAGTGGACAATCAACCATTGAAATCTAATCCTAGAAGTCAGTAAGTTCTGTTTGTTCACCTTCAGAATATGTAATGCAAATATAGTAAAATAAATTCTCTCTATTCAGGATCTTAGAGGCAAAATAAGAAACAAAAATAACAGTAATCACAAAAATGTAAGGAAGACCATTCCTTCACCACTTTCTGGTACTGAAACTAGTTACCATCCAATTTATAAACACTTATTCTCCCTTGGTTTGCATTATTCCTATTCTGAAAATAAGCACATATTTCTTTTCTCTTTGAGGTTGGCAGCATTCATGAGCTCTGAATTCTGTGGGGAAGCACCAAAGCCCTTCCGAAATGTTTTCTTCTTCATTCTCATTCTTTTGTAAGTGTTTAAATGTGACACACACGCGCGCACACACACACACACACACACACACACACAAAGAGAGAGAGAGAGAGAGAGAGAGAGAGAGAGAGAGCGCCTTGTAGTTTTCAACAAGTGAATAGTGTTTTTGTTGTCGTGTGTGTGTGTGTGTGTGTGTGTGTGTGTGTGTGTGTGTGTGTGTAATGATGGTTTCTTAACTAGAGAATACATCTGTAGGCTAAGACTGAACTGTGTCAGCCTGCCTGTCAAAGGACTAGCAAAACTCTGTGTGATGAATTCCATCAAAAACAAGCGGCTTACTCTTGGGTCTTATCTACCCTAGGAAGTTTTATACTACTTTTACTCTCATCTTATTTTTTCCAACAAATCCTGGGAATTGTTATGGTTTCTGGATATGTGGGAACTTGTTTCTGTTCATTCTCCAGAGACATACCCAGCTTACGGTACGCCCGGGGCAGGGCAACCTCACCGTGCCCCCCAGCACTGCCACCCCAACCCCTGCGTCACCTGGCCACACACCCTGGACCCCAGAATTGGTCCATTTAGGAGGGAACTGAACATGAGGGAGGGCAAGGAGGCTGAAAAGCACGTGGGTGTTTACAGGCTGCTGTATCCCGCTACAGCTGGTGCCCACTGTCCCTGCATCCCCTCGTGGCACCCTCTGTACGCCTCTGTCATTCTCGATCTTTCCATAGCTTTTGATACCATCACCTACAGTACCCTTCTGGGCTGTGAGTAAGGGGCTTTGTCTATAAGTGACTGACAGTGCAATCCTAACAGGTAGGATTGCACAGGACATCAGGGGGATGAGAGAGGGTGGTCAAAGGATGTTTTGGAGGCAGGGAGGGGGCATTTCTGGGCAGGGGAGAGTGCAACAGGGGCAGGATCTGATCCGGGGGTGGTGGTATCAGCAGTGGCAGTGCATCTGAACACCTTTCCCCGGCTAGGCATCCCAACACAGAGCTTCCCAGATTAGAGCCTGCTATGTAGCTGGTGCGGATCCAAGAAGCCTCATAGGGGTGGCTGGGCTTTACTCAAGCTAGGTGAAAATATACTGTATGTCCTTACCCCAAGGAGACCTCCAGCCACTTCATGAGCTGCACTAGATGCCACACAGGCCGTATGGCCTAGCTACACCAGCACAGCTTAGCACTGAGCTGTGAGCTCATTCCTGGAATTTAGAGTCCAGAAGGAAGGGCTGGAGGATGGCTCTTCTGCCCCTTAGCCTTTGATTCACCTTCCCACCTGAAAATCTACATGAAACTGATGGCTGAAGCAAATCAAGGGTTTGGGCAGAGGGGACGTGAGTTTGCTGATAACTCCCAACTCTCTCTCACTTTTTCTCTCCCTCCCTCTCTCTCTCTCTCTCTCTCAGTCTCTCTCGCAGAGAGATAGAGAAAATCCTGAACAGTTGTCCATCAACTGTATGGGACAGGATAGGGGAAAGCAACCAAAACTTACTCCAGGCATATCGGAGGCACTGTTGGTTGCCTCCATATGTAACGTGAAACCAAGCTACTGATATCTTTTGATGTAGTACTGGTACCTAATACCCAATGGTGGTGGTGGTGACGGCGCTGCTGCTGCTGCTGCTGCTGATTTTGACTGTCTAGTGCAGGGGTAAACCAGCATATTGGGCAATCCATTGGGGATTTGTGATGACAAAAGGTTAAGAACCCCAGCTCCAGGTGTGGATCAGTGTTGACTCTAATACCACCCCTGGGATATCAACTTCATAGTGGAGCTCATCCACTTGGAGGGCGGGTTCAGTCTGAGCTGTAAAACGAACTTTCAGGCTCCAGCATACTATCTGGAGAACAGAGAGTTCCCCAGTAAGGGTGGATTCATTATAGAATAGTGGACCTATTGGAGTGGAAGCCGCTGGAGAATGGCAAAAAGAAATGACGTGGCAACTCAGATGATGAAGGGTGATGGTAGCTTTAAATCTGGTGTACAATTGTGTAAAAGGCACCGCATAGCAGAGAGTATAGGTGCCCCATCCTCATGAGTAGCCAGTGGCTGTTCCTGCAAGAAAAAGACAAGAAAAGCGAAAGCAGATGAACCAATATTTTTCCATAGTGACATTTCAAAGAAATGCAACATATGAAGCAACGTAACTTACTTTGACATGCCATCATTAAATGTTAAGATAAATTAATAAGCAACACCTTTGGGTGCAGCCAATATATTCAGTCTCTGTCATGGCTGATTAGAATATCTGACTAAGCTGCAATAAAACTGAGTGTGTATTAATATACGATGGTATGCCTTTGTTTGCTTAATGCCGAGTGATTACTGTTTATTCATTTCACCAATCACAATTCTCTCATAAACACTGAATGTTTCTTCCTCTTGCTTACAATGTTAAAATGAAAAGGGTCATTATTCACATTTTATTGTTGCCCGGAGCCGTATGATATTGTGAAATACAAGCATTATGGAAATTTAAATAGGTATCAAAGTTGTTTAATCAGGTTTGCGCCAAAATATATTATCAGCAAGGTTGGGGAAAACGGAATGCGTGAACGTTCTGTAAATTTAATTGCGGCATATTCCAACCGCTAATTGTAGGAATATTCCAGAAGGGCGTTCATCACACATATTTTTCCATCAAATCAGTGAGGCTAACATTCGTGATAGATCAATGTTCTATTCCACCAGCACTGCCCTTTTCAAAATAAGTTTAGGTCAACCTAATTTGATTTCTTGGTTGTTGAGTTCCTCGAAAATAAAAGTTGATTTTCAAAAAGCATTCTCCAATTTTCATAATCCACTGGGATACTGCCGGCTTCTTTCCAGTCTCCTTCCCTTACACATGCTAATGCACTTTTGCTTTGGAATGCATGAATGCCTCCATATATTAGTCTTCTAATCACTTCGACTGAAAGATTTTTCCACATGGAATAGCCAGCTATTGTTTTTCTCTGCCCAGCCTGATTTATCCAGAAACTGTTTTTCCCACCCTCTCTCTTTTTAAATGGTAATATGATTTTACACTTCTCAGGCTGTATAATAAATCCTTGAAGAACAAAAATATGAGGCTTTCTTGTTTTACGAGAACAATGCAAAATGGCCAGATCACACGTGTAGCTATCGGGATGATCATCATTTGGCTTTTCTCCTGCAGACGTCGACTCCATCATAGTCATCTCATGTGGATGCTCTATGAGGAGGTCTGCACAGGTGGAAGCCCAATTTATGTGGCTTTGCCATCTTTTTTGTTTTGAGTTGAAAACACTGCACTTCCACGCATGAAGGTGAAGGACTCCCATGCCATGTACTCTTTTTAATCAAGGGAGAAGTTCATGCCTCCTTCAGCCTGGGAGGAAGATCATAGGACCACCAGACACTTGGTCTCCCCCCTCCTCCAGTGAACTGATGCATTTTCTAGAACACTTTTCCCTAGGTAATCCAATCCTACCTAAATCCATGTGTGGCAATGCAGCAGCACCAGCACAGCTTCCACTGCATGCTACAGGGGATTGTTGGCTGCTCCTTGGGGAAAGGGGACATATGTGCATTAAATATTATATTAAATTAATATAAATTAAAGGGTAAAGTGCATTAGCTGCTATTAATTGATATTGCTATGCTATTGTGCAATATCGCCGGCACAAGTCCACATTCCTCTGTGCAGACAGATCAGGACTAGGAAGAAGGTTTGGATTCGGCATGTGCCGCCGCTGAACTTACCTTCTCCCCAGCCTAATCTACCCATTTCCTGTTCCATCTCCTCCTTGTTCAACCCTCACCACTTTGGCAGGCCTCCTGAATGCACAAGAAGTCTCCCGCCTTCCTGCTGGCACACCAGCTGCTAGCACTACCGCAAAGCACTTTTCAGCTGCTTTGTTGCAGCCTCCACTTATGGAAGGTATGTTCCTCCAGTGCTAGCTAAGATTAGGCTGTTATAGATTTATGATGAATAAACTATCACCACCAATCCAAATATACTACACCTTGATCCCACACACACACACACACACACACACACACACACACCAAAAAATCCATGGGTCCCACTATATTTTAAGGTATCTTATCACTTACATACTTAATAATCTCCCTATATATTCTCCAAAAGGAACTGGATGACATCCATATCTTACCCTTTCTTTATAGACTATGAATAACTTATAGCTCCATATGACATTTGTATGGCATCCATTAAGAAACTGCAGCACTAAGAATCCCAAGCTCCAGCGAATAGCTAAGAGCTCGTTCTTAGCTGGCTCCACCCCTTCCACATGAGACAGACACTGCCCGATTGGGCAGCAGGCCATGGGGGTGGCACCCTGAGCTCTCCTGGAGGCTGTTAGGCTCCCTGGTGGCTATTCCTTGTTGGATTTCCATCACTGTGGGACCACGTGAGCCACAGTTGTCTTCCAAGTTGCATGGAGCTATAAGAGGACCTGGCTGCCTGATCCCACACTTGGTGATTGCATCATTGCTGTGCTCTGGGATCCCCCCCAAATATCAACTGCAGCTCAGGGAATGGCAGATAAGGTTCAAGGAAGGCTGGCATATTTAAATGGGAGAAAAGTGCAGAACAGGAAGTGGAAGCATTGGAGGAAAGCAGGAGGAATGGAGACTTGTGGCGTGAGCAGAGTGAATGAGGATCCAAAGAGTAAGAATGAAGCAAGCTGGGCCAAAGGTTGATGAAGATGGACCAATACAGCAGAGAAGAAAAGAGAATCAGAGGAGGTGAAGAAGGAGGGTACGGGTCTAAGGAGCTGAAGAAGTGAGAAAGAAAAGTAGGACTGGAGAAGAGAGGCGGCAGGGACTAATAGGGTCAAACTGCTCCATCAAACTGTGCAAATAAACTCCATTGTGCAGCACACTTTTTGGACTCATTTCTCATTAACTGGGAGGTGAGATGTAACTCTCCAGTCCCTTGGGCATGGACCTTCCACCTTGGGAGGAAGCGGCAAATGCTGAGAATGCCACGGACTCATTGGTTTCCTTGCACGCAAACTACCAGTCCAGAATTCCCAGTGGGAATCTGATGCCATTTGTAGCATTTCTGCTGGGGAGAGAGCCTCCAAAGCCCTCTAAGGGGTTGGAATGGAAATGGCAGGGATGGTGCCTGTTTCCCAACAGAAGTGGAGATCCCAGTCTTCAGCAGGAAAAGGATGCTCCTGGTGGACATTAGAAGTGCCTTTGTTTCTGCTGTCTCCTAAACTAAGTATTTGGGCTTTTAGGAGATGGGAGAAATTGTGGAGGTGGGTGCTTTGCAGCGATGTGTGGTGTGTGGTGACTGCAGCCATGAAATTAAAAGACGTTTACTTCTTGGGAGGAAAGCTATGACGAACCTAGACAACTTAATAAAAAGCCGAGACATCACCCTGACAACAAAGGTTTGCCTAGTCAAAGCTATGGTTTTCCCAGTAGCAATGTATGGCTGTGAGAGCTGGACCGTACGAAAGGCAGAGCGCTAAAGAATAGATGCTTTCAAATTATGGTGTTGGAGAAGACTCTTGAGAGTCCCCTGGACTGCAGGGAGATCCAATCGGTCAATCCTCCAAGAAGTCAAGCCTGATTGCTCCCTGGGAGGACAAATCCTAAAGCTGAAGCTCCAATACTTTGGCCACCTCATGAGAAGAGAGGACTCTTTAGAAAAGACCCTCATGCTGGGAAAGATTGAAGGCAAATGGAGAAGGGGGCGGCAGAGGATGAGATGGTTAGATAGTGTCACCGAAGCAATGAACATGAAATTGGGTGAACTCGGGAAGCTAGTGGAGGACAGGGAGGCCTGGCGTGCTGTGGTCCATGGGGTTGCGAAGAGTCGGACATGACTTAGCGACTGAACAACAACAATGGTGTGTGGGTGAAAGGTAAGGTACAACTGCCCCACCAGCTTCCTTCGAAAAGTGTTGCCACTCCTGCAAACACAATTCACATGCTCTGGCCAGTGCGGTGGTTGTGTCTCACCTTCTGCCCCACACCACTTGTCCCTGGTGCTTTGTGAGCCTTATGTAAACCCCCCAGTAGAATTCTGCAAGTGTTCAATTGGCATGGGCATAAACACTCAGCCTCTGTTGAGGGGACCATTGAGGCGCTTGGGCATCCGTAGTTTAGGAAGGTGGATCTGTCCCCGGGCACAATCCTAACCTGGAGTTAGGTCGGCACAGTTAGGCCAGCAAAGTTTGGCCGTCACAAGGAACACTCTAAAGTATATTTGAACCACTCGCAAAGTCAGAGAGGCCAGCACACTGACATGTGCCATCCTCCCTGACTCCAGACCCGCTTGTGCTGGCCAGATTTTACTGGCCTAACTGTGCCGGCCTAATTCCAGGTTAGGATTGCGCTCCCCATCATGTTTAGTTTGGCCCCAAGTCTTGTTTGATTTGGGGTTGTTTGGCACTGTTAAAAATTGGGCCGCTTCCATGAACAGCATTAAATAATGTCTGTGGGGCTCAATGCAATGTGAAAATCCGCAAACTTTTATGAAGTGGATTATATATGTCTGTGGAATAACAAGTACTGTGCTGCTTATGATGTATCTAAAATTCACAGTAAAGCACAGGGGCTATAAGTTTTCTTTAAAAAAAAAGGAGCAAGAGCAAGGATGAAGAAAGACTTTTCAAAAGAATTTAAAATTCAATGAGTACAATGAGGCTAGAAAGTTTTAAAGATTTTTCCTGGTCTCTCAGCCCGGGTCCACTGTCTGCTTCCTGATATCTGCAGTTTGGATGCAATACTTTTGAAGACGTTTCTGTAAGCCTCACATCATCTTCTAGTACTATTAAATCTTCTCACAGGGGAGCAGTGGTATCTTCTCTGAAAGAGGAGTTTGCACTAAAAAGGGATTTAACTTTGCAAATTTGCTTGTGGTAAACAGTAAGGGTGATAAGGTAGTTAATACAATAACATATGGACAAGCAACAAAGACAGAGGTATTTTTTTCAAAAATAATCCTCTGCTGGATTTATAATGTCTTTGACTGTCAGTTACCTTTTCAAAATGTGGCGGATTTGAGATTAGACTTAATGCTTGGGATTGCAGACTGCTGAAGGAACACGGGGGCAAATCACCATATGCATAGACCAGCAGGAAACACGGATACCTCACCAAGGGTGCGATTGGCCCCCAAGGGCATGGCATAGGTATACATGCCTGGAAGAATTTTCTTTATTGCATTTTTATGCCACCCTTCCACTAAGAAGCTCTGGTCAGTGTGCAAGGTCTTTTCCCACTGTCCTTACAACAGCCCTGTGAGGTAGGTTAGGCTGAGAGATAGTGACTGGCCCAAGATAATCCAGGAAGCTTCATGGATGAGCAGGATTTGAACCCAGATCTTCGAGGTCTAAGTCCAACACCAGAACCACTACACCATCCTGGCTCTCATGCACATCTTGGTACAGGCTTTGAAATTTAAGGTGCAATCCTACCCAGCACTGGGGTAGGAGTGCCGGCCAGCCAGCGCCCTATCCAGCGCTGGGTAGGTGAAGGCTGGAGCCTCCCTGCGGCAAGGGAGCTGTGCTCCCTTACCATAGGGGAGACTCCAGCTTACCCTATGTGCTCCTTAGATCTGCGCCCGCTAAAGAGCGGACGCAGATCCAAGGAGACTGCACAGCCTGAATCGGGGCTGTGCGGCCTCCCTGATGGGCTTAGGACATGACCATATGGCCACTTCCCAAGCCCACCCACGTCATGCCCAAGTTCCGCCCCCGCCTCCCTCCCTCCCTCCAATCCCCAGCTTCGTTTGACGCGAGAAAGGCTCAATGCGGGCGCAGCAGGGCCGGCGCTGCTTGCAGCGCCGGTCTTGTTGCCTTAGCGCCAATGCAGGGGTTCCAGTTGACACTCCTGTGTCAGCGCTAAGGGTGCACTGACACTGCGCAGGGTTTAGGATTGCACTGCCCGAGACTTAGGATGCAATCCAAACCTGGAGTTAGGCCAGCACAAGTGACTTGTGCCAGCCCAGGAGAGTTGCAGACACACTGTAAAGAGTGTTTGGACCACTCTTGGAGTCAGGGAGGCTGGTGCACATCCATGCACTGGCCTTCCTGACTCCGAGTGTAGTGGAAATGTGCTTTATGGAGCGCTTCTTTATGGAGTGACTTGTGCCAGCCTAACTCCAGGTTAAGACTGTGCCCTTACTCCTACATTCTTCTACTACTTTGAATTCATGATCATCATCATGAAGAAAGTGCAGATAGTGAGCATTTTCTTTTATTGTACACACACTCTGTCATACACACTTGTAAGTTTGTATATTTATTTGTGTGTGTGTGTGTGTGTGTGTGTGTGTGTGTGTGTGTGTAATATACCAATAAATAGTAGAAAAATAGCTTTAAAAGAAATAAGGTTTTTTATTGAAAAAGAAGTTTAAACATCTTGGAGCAGCATTTTGGACACCCTACTTCAGATTGGCACCAGGTCCAGGCCCCAGCTACCCTCTTCATATGCCACTACAGCACAGTAATAAAAACCAGTGCCTGCCACCACCCTCATGACTGTATTTTGCATCGTCCACAATCATGAAAGGAGCATGTATGAACAACGTGGTGCAGGGGTGCACCATGTTGTGCATATATGCTCCTTTCCTGATTGGAGCATAATCTAGAGCGCAATCTAGAGTCATTTAGAGTGCAATGCTAAACTGCACTGGAATATTGAGGCCGGCCAGCTTTGGTGCACTGGGGAGCAAGTTCATGCCCTTGCCCCAGAGGACACTCCAGCCTCCCCTATGGTTTCCTGGTTCTGAGCCTGCCAAATAGCAGGCACAGAGCCAAGGAGGATGCATGGCCTGAATCGGGGCAGTGCGACCGAGGGATGGAGGCTTGGATGTGGCCTAAAAACAACACTCCATCTCTGCCCCCCTAGCACGCCTACCGGCACGCCTACCCCCTGCCCCGTTCCTCCTGCCCACCATCCCTACCACCACAACTGCTCTTGCGCTTGCCAAGTTCAAAGGGGCACTGCAGTGCCTCTGCTCAGCATCGTTGGGCCGACACTGGTGCTAGCATCAGCCAAACAGCACTAGCACCGACATGGGGATGCTGGTCAGCGCTCCTGAGTCAGCGCTAGTGACGTTGGGCTGGCATAAGGACATTGTGCCGGCCCAATGTCACTCTTAGGATTACGGCCTTAGTCACATGGGGTGGAATCTTTTACCCATTCCTACTTGCACCATAACGTTTGCACCATGTGATTGGGGCTGTTTGAATGGTTTGAACCCATATGACTCTGCAGGGATGGAATGAGTGCAGATGTTCCACATAATACTATTGGGTGGTGAGTTGGACAGAAGGTTTATCCTAAAGGTGTGCATGTGTAATTAAACTAGCATTTTGTGCTATTTCACGTGTGTGTGTGTGTGTGTGTGTGTGTGTGTGTGTGTGTGTGTGTGTAAATTGCATTTCTGACACTGTTGCTTGTGACATCTTCTGCATAATGTTGCACAGCCCATTATGCAAATGAAAAGCAAAGCATTTTATATCTATGTGCAAGATCTTTGTGCTATCCCCTTCGTATGTATGCCCCTCCATACCAACAGAATGCTAGTTTTGATTACAGCCCAGCACTATCTGATCTGGAGTCCAATCCTATTCCCCACCCCAGTACGGCCATGCTCAAAATGGGAGTGCTGTATTTAGTGTGTGTGGGGGGAGGGGGGGAATTGGGAGCTTCAGAAGTGAAAGGAGAATGATTTCCCCTGACCCCTACATACTGTAAGCCTCCTGCTCTGCAGTGGGTTTCCTAGGACCTGTGTTAGCTCTGTACACAAGTCCAAGGAGACAAAGCAGGGGGAGAGGCTTGCTAAAGTGAGGATACTACCTGACATCAGTGATGTCATTCAGGGGGAATGGACCAGAATGGGTGTTCCGGATCCTAACAGGCTCGGTGGCTGGTTCCGGGTTCCCGACAAGTGCCAATCAAAAGTGAGTTCCTGTTCCTAAATCATTTGAATGACACCACTGCCTGACATGTACCATTGCTGCTGGATTCATCCTGCCCCTCCTTGCTCATGTTAGTCTCTGCCCTCACCCTGACCTTTCATCCCTCTTGCTTCCTTACCTTCTCAGGTGGGTGCGGTGGAATCCAGCAGCAGCAGTAGAGTGCTACCATCTCATTCAGCAGCACTCAGAAAATGGCCACTGAGCACTCTGATGGCAGCCATTTTATGGCAGTGCTGTCATAAATGCATCTGTATGGCAGCCCACTCAACAATAGGATTGGGCTGTTGGACCCTTTTTCATTTATGTTCCTGCCTGCAGGCCCCTTTTCCAACCCAAGATCTCCCTTTTCTGTCCTCAACCTGCATACCCTAGTCTTCTCTGCCAACAGCAGAAGCAACCAAGCATGTGGGTGCATACAAATGTTGCCCCAGAGATGTGGCAGACCACGCTTATATCAAGGCCTATCATATATAAAATTCTAATTACAAAATATTTTGAACCCAATCTGCAGCATATCCTCTCCCACCCCAGCCCACCCCTCCCCCGATGGTCACATTTTGTTCTCTTAGCATACATTTTTCTAGCTCTCAGAAACTCACACTTTTCCCAATCTGTTTGCCTTTTAATATATTTTATATCTGCAAGCGTAACATGTTAATTCTAAATAATAACTGACTTTTCTCTTTTGCCCCCCCCCGTACCTACTTCCTATATCTAACGACACATTTATTTAACGTCATCTTAAGAGGAAGAAAAGCCTCAGCAACTGAAACATGAATGCTGGGAAGAAAAAAATGATAATGTGGACATAAGAAGTCCACAGGGTAATCTGCAAGAATGGATGATTGTGCCCTCTGTTGTAAAATATTGCTACAGAGTACTTACTGCAAAAAGCTGGTACTAAATTTTAACAGTTTACCACTGCTGCAAATATATACCAGGAATATTTTGGGGGTGGGGGCTTGCAAAATAAATTTTTATCTAGAGAATGGAAATGTGGCCAGAGGAGCTCGTAAATATGTGCTTCTCTTGTTTCCAGAGGCTTGGAGATGTTGTTTAACTTGGAGGTTAATGCCAGTGGCATGTCATAACTTACCGCGATTAGGCGCAGTTAGGATAACATGTTGGAAAACTACTTCATGCTATTACACAAGCCGCTTGTCCATGAAGATAAAAAGAGCATTGATGCATGTACGGGCGTTAAATCACTATCCTCTCCCCAGCAATCCGACACAGAAGCATAGCCTACTTTATAGCATTCAGCAATCTATACTCAACATTTTATGGGAAGGCCTAGCTGCGGAAAATATTATTTAAGCAAACCCACTAATAATTCAGAAGAGGAATTCTTCTTTTCCCCCCCTCTTCCTCCCATATCATTTTTATTTTCCCTATCGCTGCTTAGAATGGATGGCCTGCACCCAAGTAGCATTTCTCAGTTCAGCAACCTCAATATGTGTGTTGCAAAAGACGAATGGAGAAGGTGTTTAGAGTTAATGATCTGTATCATATTGCTTCCGTTTAGCTAAAGATATATAATCCCACACGGTTTTGGTTTATATTGACTCTTATTCAAGAGCCACATCTTCCAAAGGCCATCATGCTTTCCTGACAGGTTGGAAGATTAAAATAAATAAGTCAATAAAGGATCTGTTTTTATTTTTTCACATCGACTCTGGAGAGAATTTGATATTTTTTTACTCCTTCATGTTTTACATTGATATTAGAATTACATATTGCCAAATTACTGTCATGTTGCATTTTGTCATCGCCGCCGCATTTCTGCAGGGATGGGAGTGAGCCAGAGTTTCTGTAAGCCAAATGAATGCATGTTATTCTCCGCAGCGAGTCCAAAAGACGGTCGCTTGAAAATGTAAAGTCTTTCAGATCACCAGGGTTCGAGTCTAACCTGGGCAAAGGTCGTACTAGTAAAGTCATAAATAGGGGCCGATTGAAGGGGGCAGTATATTTTACAAGGGTCCAGAAGCCCCAGGGGACACCCCAAATTACAACTCTGTTACCAGGTGGGGCAAAAATGCACCTAAATTGAGGATGATTATTTATGGAAATTTATTTCTCTGTACCTGTTGACTACCTATTGTGAGATTTGCTGGAAATCTGATCCACCAGAGTAGCTCAGAACTGTATACTGTGACTAGCAATGAGTCTCCAGAGTCTCAGAGTTTTTTTTTTTTCACTAATCAAGGTCTGTAACTGGAATTTGGGCTCAGCTCCAGGTTTCAGGAGGCAAATTGCCATCTATAGCCCCCCCTTCCCAAATAAGTCACTCTGTTGCCACCATGCAAAGATGGTGTAGTGGGCACAGAGATGGTCTCAAGTATCAGTAGTGGACCCTTTGGGTAACAATTTGGATAATCAAATTTTCCAGTATTGAATATGGCCCTGTAGTCCTGGGGCTTGTCTAAAACACGATATCCCCCAATGGAAGAAATGCTGATTGGGGGCACCAGCGGGATGTGCCCTGCTGGTGGAATCGCCAGGATTCAGGCAGAAGTGCCTGGATCTGGTGTGTGATGTTGCGCTTGACTACCCTGCTGGTGAGTGCAACACTGCCAGCAGCACACCCACTGGCAGCTGCACGCATTGGCTGATACAAAGGACACTATCCACTAGTGCTGGGTAAGGCAGCGGTGCGGGAGGATGGTAGGAAGGACGGGGGAGGGAGTGGGAGGAATGGGGGCATTTCTGGGTATGGGGGGGAGGAATCAGGGGCAGGGAGGTGATGGGAGGGGTGGATCTGGTCGCAATGGCACTTGTTGAATCTTATCAGCCAACCAACCAACCAACCAACCAACCAACCAACCAACCAACCAACCAACCAACCAACCAACCAA
>JAJKFI010039943.1:8384-34878 GCA_029204185.1 Lerista edwardsae | reverse complement strand
AGAGTGGTCCAAACATACTTTAGGGTGTCCCTTGTGCCAGCCAAACTTTGCTGGCCTAACTTATGCCAGCCTAACTCAAGGTTAGGATCTCTCTCTCTCTCTCTCTCTCTCTCTCTCTCTCTCTCTCTCTCTCTCTGTGAGTGTTGTGTGTGTGTCTATTTATTTCAAAAAATACATAATTTTTTTTATAATTATAATTAAATAACCCAGAGCCAGGATTGGGTGGCACTTTGAGTTTGTACTCTTCTTCAAACGATGCCTTTTAAAAATGTTACCTGCTGTTAGCTGCTTTATTTTAAAAAAAAAACTAATAGAAAGGCAGGCTATACATCCTTCTTTAGATAAATAAGCAAAACATATCATGCGAGTTTAACCTCGCTCAGTACCCTTTCGCACAGCATCCTCGCTGGATCCTGTTGATAATTTGTTAGCTGACTATTCTGCTGTATTGGGTAGAACAATGCTAACAATGCTTAATTCAACATGAATGCCATGGTGAAGGGAAGAAAAAGCAGATTCTTCTGATTATTGGAATGGGTTTTGCCACTAGTTTTCACAATAATATCACCCTAATTGAGTTTATGCAGAAGTAAATTCCACTAGGTGCAATGGAACAGAGCCCAATCCTATCTGGCCTAGATTTAAAAAGAGGACTGGACAGATTTCTGGAAGAAAAGTCCATCGCGGGCTATGGGCCATGATGGGTAGTGCAACCACCATATTTTAGTGGTATGCTACCTCGGAGTGCTGGATGCAGGGGAGTGGCAACAGGATGCAGGTATCTGGTTGTTTTGTGTGCTCCCTGAGGCATTTGGTGGACCACTGTGAGATACAGGAAGCTGGTATGGATTGACCTGATCCAGCAGGGCTCTTCTTATATTCTTATCCTTAGCCAGTTGGCACCATGTAATGATGTTGTCTCTGCAAGCTATTGAATAGAGGTAAGTAAAGAAACTTTTTACTAAGTAAGTCAAGAAGTCCCCAATTTATGCCAGCTATTTTGCTGGCATAAATCTGTTGGGCCAAAGTAGGCTTGTCAGAATTGGGCTGCAGATTCCAAATCTCAGGATGCTGCTGCTGCTGCTGTTGAAATCTGCCCCTGACACACTCCCAGCCTTGCTCAATCACTGCCCCAGTCCATCTCCATATCTCACAGATAGCTGTTAAACCTTAGGAAACTGGTTTAGGATTGAAATTTTAATCTTCCTATGCACTCAGAGCACAATCCTAACCTGGAGTTAGGCCGGCACAGTAAGGCCAGCAAAATTTGGACGGCACAAGGGACAACCTCAAATATGTTTGGACCACTCTCGGAGTCAGAGAGGCCAGCACACAGACATGTGCCATCCTCCCTGACTCCGAGAGTGGTCCAAACATACTTTACGGTGTCCCTTGTGCTGGCCAAACTTTGCTGGCCTACATGTGCTGGCCTAACTCCAAGTTAGGATTACTCTCTCAGTGTGGTTGCCATTTTTTTTCTTTTATGGCTTCTGTGCTTTTAACAGCTGGCAGGCACACCAAAATTTAGCCGGCGAAACGTTTCCTGGTATGAAGATGAATTAACACACAGGGAAAGCGTCAGCTGCTACGTTCCCCCATATCAAGCTTCTGCAAAAAGCAGAGGAGCCCATCATTTCAAATCATTGGCAACCCTGGCAGCCCACTTTCTGCATCGCTTTATGGACATGCATCAAATGGCAAAGCTTGGTTTGATCATCCATCCGCTTTTGTTCCTGGGCTTCTCCGACGACTTGTCTCGTAACAAAGATTTTTTTTTTTCCCTCCTCCAAAAGATGCAAATGGAACTTTAAAAAAAATCTCTCCCCAGAAAAGTCTGCTTTAAAAAAAAAAAAGTTTTCTCGTGTTGCAAAGCTCTATCTGTTAAGTCCTCCAGCTAGGCTAAAAGCCGATCTCGCCGCTCCTTGGGATTTCTAGTGAATTAATAATGCCACTGATGAATATTCAAAAGTAGGCAGCTATTGTGCCTCCAAGCACATAATTAATTATTCATTACACATTTTTATTCACTGAATTAAAAAACACAGGGTGCTCTGGGAAATGAAGTGTACTTCACTGCGGGGGCATGAAATTCTACACTGTCCCTTTAAGGATTATTACTCTGTATTTATGGTTGCCAAGCAACATAAATGCTGGGCAATTAGATCATGGGTTGTCCCTGAAGACTGATGGGATAATAAGCAGTAGTCAAGTATTAAGTTGACCTAGTAAAGGTCCCACATGAATAAACCTGGGGTAGGACCACAGCTGGCATCTTTCAAAATGAAACTTTTACATTCATGCGCGCTGTTCGGGGGGGGGGGGAAGGTGCTTTCAGAAAGGAATTTCACATCTGGGAGAAAAGAGGGAGGCAGCAGGTCTGGGATTAACGGGATTGAACTGCCGTGGTTTGGATGTGGTCACCTTCCGGAGTCATGAATGCTATGTTTTTTACCTGGAGAGAAAAAAGGACAGCTGCACAGAACCCCCCCCCCCCAAAAAAAAGCACAATGGTGATGGATCAGGGGAAAATGCCCACTATAATTATTGTACACTGTGTAAACTGCGTGTACAACCAAACAGAGACTACAGGAAAAAGGACATTGGGGAGGAAGGGTTTATTTTCATGGGTTCTGTTTCTCTTTTAATACAGGTTGAGTATCGGTTATCTGGACTGCTTGGGGCAGGAAGGCTTCTGGATTTTGTATTTTTCTGGATTTTGTAGTAATTAATTGCATAAATAGGATGAGAAACGCTTCCTTTTGCTCTTTGCACGGTGACCCATGTGGGTGTCTGCTGGCGTCTTTGACATTTTTCAGTAAAGTCTGTACAGGTACACCCCACAGAGCAGAGAACAGGACTAACAGCCTATACCTGCACTGCCCCTGGGGAGTGAGCAGAAGACTTTCTAGTGACACCCTACAGAAAGTCTTTTTAAGGCCAAAAGTGTCTGGATTTTGGAATAGACTGGATTTCGGATGCCCAGCTAAGGGGCAATGTACCTGTACTTATTTATAGCGCAGTCCTAAATTGGATTGGATTGGCAAGGCTGGCGGGCCTGCACCAAATCCAGTGCACCTTAGGTGTGCTGGGAGCTTCCCCAGGGCAAGAGCATGTTTGTCCCCTTGCCCCAGGGAGGCTCCGGCTGCCCCATGGGGTTCCTCGGCTCTGCGCCTGCTCTTTAGCAGGCACAGATCCAAGGAAGCAACGCGGCCTGAATCGGGGCTGCGCGGCCTCCCAGCAGGGCCTTGGATGCGGTCTAACAGCTGCATGCTGCCCCTGCCCCCTCCCCAGGCAGGCAACCTGCTGGCCCGCCCACTCCCCGCCCACCCCCTGCCAAGTACTGCCTCCTCCCCGCCCTCCCTCCTCCCAGAACTACCCCTGCACCAGCCAAGTTTGGCTGGCGCAGAGGCGGTTCTCCGTGTGCGCTCCTAGGCCGGCGCTACTCCTAGGCCGGCGCTACTGCCTGAGCACCGATAACCACATCAGCGCTAATGACGTAGCGCCAAGCACGTTGCGTCGCGCTAGGTGGAGGGCAGGATTGCTCCCTTATCCTCACCGTTGAATTGTGTCTCAAGTCAATTGTGTCCCTTTCTCCTTACCTTCAAAGACATGGCTGTGTCCTTGGCCCCCACGTTTTGCTCCAGTAGTGTAGCTATAGGGGGTGGTGAGGAGTATTGCAGGTGCCACAATGCACCATAAGCACCCCCTCCAGCGTACCATCAGAGCCATTCGAGGCAGCAATGGCATGTGCAGGTGAGCCTGGAATGGCTTTGACGGTGAGTGGGAGTGGCCCCTTACACGGTGCTTTGCAATACCTGCAGTCCTTATCGCGCCGCCATGCCCTGGCTACACCACCTAAATTTGTTGTCAGGCCACTATTGGCAGAGTTGCAAAAATACATGTTTTTTGCTGACTCATGAAGCCTTCAGTGTTATGTATGCAGGACGATAGTTAAGCCCAGCAAGAGGGCTGGAAGGGTGGAGTTAATCACCCCTCCAGTCAGAAGACCGGAGCTAGATGAATCCTGCAGTTACTTAGACTTGTTGCTTGTTTCAGTCAGTGTTTGTTGTGTAACTGTTCCAATAAAATGCTCAAGCTGTATAGTAGCTGCCTTGTCTGAGTTGAGTCTGCAAAGAACTCAGTATTTTACATTCAGTCACACATGTCAAGGACTTGGGTGCACTGGCGTAGCTAACGAAAGTGCAGTCCAGTGCAGGGGGCTAAATGATGCCCCAGAAGTGACATCACAACAGGAAGTGACATCACAGCTGTATTTCTTTTTCAGGGAGGGTTGGCCATGACTTTTGATTTGGCACTCTTTCTACATTAAATTGCATTCTACGTTAAATTCCTCATCGAATGGTATCTAACATGAAGGGATTATTCATACATAACAAGGCTTTCACCATTTTGGCCACTAATATCAAGCTCAGCTTGTTGCCCCCTGTCACCTCGGGGGTCCCAGGACCAGCCAAGGTGCCAGGTTGAGGCTATCAAGGGACCCTGGGCAAGGCCTCTCCCTGGATTGCCAGGCCAGAGGCTGGAGCAGGCTGGAGCAGGGAAGATCAGGCCGAGCTGAGGCCTCCCAAGACCTCAACCAGATGGCAGAAGTGCTGGTAATGAACCAACCCATGATGTCAGCCCTGGGGGAGGTCCCAGGGGAAGTCCCGCCCTCACTGGAAGGGGTGGGGCCTGGCCGGCTGGCTGGGCACCTCATAAGGAGCCCAGCCACGCTGGGGAGAGGTTGCTCTCTCTCTAGCTGGAAGGCTGAGGAGAGGGTGGCCCAGGGAGGTTGTGAATCTCCCTCCCCTTACAGGCCACCAGACCCACACATGGAAGGGGTTGGAAGGACACCCCATTGCCCCTGGGGGTACATGTCCAGGACCCTGCACAGGCCAAGGCCAGACAACGCCTGCACCCGAGAGAGCCCCGGGACCAACAGGGAACACGGTAGGATGGGGTCCAGCCCCCAAATCAATGACCCTGCCGTGGGTGACCCCAGCCCCATGGCAATACTGGGCCTCAACTCAATGGCTCCCCTATGCAGCATAGGCTCAGGTCCCACCCACCAGGGTGCCTCCCAGAAGCCAACGCAACCTTTGCCCACCCCTTGGGCCAAAGAGACGGACAGTAGAGATGGGGGGGTCTGGGGGCGTGGGGCGCCGACTCCACTCTTTCTGAACTATCCCGGGACCCTGTGACTTAACAGAGCCCGATGAATGTGAAGGCACTAGCCCGATTAAAGCATGTTGTGAAAAGACCCTAGGGACCCACAGGCCGCCCCCCCAGCCCTTCCTAACCCGGAGCATCAGGTTACGCAACAGAATGCAGCGATCGCACTGCCGCTCACCCGGAAGACACGCCCAGCGTACCGGTAGGCTGACACTACTGGTCCTGCCCCTGAGATAGACGTCACCCCCCCCCCAAAGCCTGCTGCCTGGTGCAATTGCACCCCCCTGCACTTCTGTAGCTACACCCCCGCTTGGATGTGAGCTGCGAATGAAGCTGAAAAAACTGAGTCTGAACTCCCCCCCCCCGCAAGTCTGCATGTGATCGCTTATTTTTTTCCCTGTGGTGAAAGACCTTGTGGGGCCATCCGGAAGCAAAGGCAGGAGGCAAGTAAGGGTTAATGTTTTGCATCAGGAAGGAGGTGGGGGAGGAAGGCGGGAGTGTGTTCTCTTGTCCATCTCTGAAAGAACCAATGATCATTGGATGGAGGATGGGCAGTCCAATTTTTTTCTTTAGATGAGGGAGGACTTAACAATTGGGTCTCCAATGCTTCTGGTGCTTTTGCATCAGCAACTCTGAAATGGCCACACGCAGCACACTCCAGTCATCCTCAGCAGGTGATTTACAACAGTGCCCAGCTGCCAGAAATCCAAGGATAGGATTGGGCAATTAGTTCTCTGCAGTGGTGTGTGTGTGTGTGGGGGGAACACTAAGTTTTGAAGGAGCCTGAGCTCCTGTATAACATGGCCCCTCCCCCTAGCATCCAGAGCCATTCATATTTGAAGATCAAAGACTCCAAGCCAGCTGGCTCTGAGAGCAAGGGGAAGGGGCCGCCTCATTACACAGGAGCTCAGGTCCTGCAAAACCTAGCATTTCTCTCTCTCCCCATAGGAACACCACTGGTTCTCTGTCAGGTCAGTAGATCTATTCCAGATCATTGGTGCATACTCAGTGATGGGATCTGCAAATTGAGAAGGGGAATGCTGGGCGGGACTTACGCGGGACTTCCACGTGATTGTCTGCCCGTCCGCAGCGTTCCGCGGCTGACCTGGCCTCGGGGGGGCTGCCCCCGGTTGGCGCGCCCCACCACTGCTCGCCCAGGCACCCGGTGCGCCCCCCACCCGTCCTCCGCGGCGAGCAGGAGCCCCCCCCCGAGGCCAAGGCAGCAATGGAACGCTGCAGACGGGCTGCCAATCATGTGTAAGTCCCGCCTAAGTCCCGCCCAGCGTTCCCCTTCTCAATTTGCAGATCCCATCGTTGTGCGTACTGCTCCCCAGAAGATGGGGAAGAACCCTCGGTGCCCCACGGTGACCAATTTGTTCAGCACCTTGAGCATAGTTGCACATATCTATGCCCGCGTGGCATGGAGTCCAGGTTATGTGCAGTAGTGGGTGGCATGCCCCCAAGCACCAACTTGTCCTGTTCTATTGGATATGTTTCAGTGTGTGGACCCCAACTGCCTTTTTTAAAAGGTTTATTTTCTTTGAGATGTGAATAGTTTTTGTGCTTTTATACTGTATATTCTTGTGGTTCGCCTTCAGATCATCCTGTAAAAAGGTGGGATAGAAATGGGAAAAATAAAAATAAATAAATGACCAAATAAAGAAAAAATTCTAGCAACAGTCCTACATTCCACATAACCTGCAATTGTACCATTAATTTTACCGGCTCTCTAGCTCTCCCTGCCAATAGAAACACCACACATTGCTTGCTTTTTACTACCCCTTCCTTCCCAGAATTTTATTTTATTTTATGCAGTTCCTTCTACTTAATTTCAGACCTATCTCTCTTCTCTTAAAACTATTTGCAAGTTCAAACGCATTTGCATTATGATATTTTTCCCCCCCAAGAAAGCTACAGTGAGTTCCAGTATCCCCACTGGTGACATGAGATGATGGTTTTATTGTACTTTTAGATCATTAATTTTGTAGAGGAAAATGGGAAATCATGCCTTATCTCTGTCTGCAGACACTTTGCTATGCTAGAGCATGAAATAGTTCACAGTTGGAGATACAGTGATGCTTTCTATAGTTTTGTAATACAAGGCCAAAAAAAAAAAAATACAATTCCCAGGAAGTATTAGACATCCCTTAGCATTTGAGGAAACAGAGGTCTTATCTGAGAAAATGCTGTGCATGTAGATGTCTTCTGACACATCAAGTGTTCAGAGGGAGACAACTCCAAAAAGTAAGAAGATGCAAAAATGAGTGATTCCTGATTTCACAGGTCTGCCCAGGAGCTTAGGGGGAGCTTTAGAGCACAGTCCTAACCTGGAGTTAGGCCAGCAAAGTTTGGCCGGCACAAGGGCCACCGTAAAGCACATTTGGACCACTCTCGGAGTCAGGGAGGATAGCGCATGTCAGCATGTGTGCTGGCCTCTCTGACTCCGAGAGTGATCCAAACATATTTTATGGTGTTCCAAACTTTGCTGGCCTAACTGTGCTAGCCTATCTCCAGGCTAGGATTGCGCCCTTACTTATGTACTGTCAAAAAGGTGTACAATTTATTTCCACTAATCAATGTTCATGTTCATATTTGCTCATCTCGTGTGCTTGCTAGATATATGCCTTTTCTTTATTTGAAATGGTTCTCACCATGAGCATATGAAATTGCCTTTGGGTTGGCATTGCCTACACTACAACAATGGTTTACAAATTCATCGTGGCCACACAGCCCTCTTGGGATAGCCCCATCGCCCAGCTTTTCCAGATGCTGCCATCTTGAACTGCATGAGATCTCATGTGATTCAAGATGGTGGCACCTGGAGGAGCCGGTAAGAAGAGGTCACCAAGGACATCCTGTGGGGCCCCTGTGAGTTTGCACAGTTTGGGGACCACTGGCCGATAGCAATACACCAGGGTTTGGGATGGGGTGTTCCTCACCCTAGCCTGGACATGGCAGGATCGAACCCAGGACCTTCTGCAGGTGAATAGAATAGAATAGAATTTTATTGGCCATACATGGAATTTCACCATACATGGAATTTTACTTCGGCCCAAAAGCTCTCACATATACCTTAAACTAATAAATAATATCATCACATTAACAAGCCCCCACTAACTCTAAACTTATCCAAATCAAAACCAAAACATCAACCTAATCAGCTATTCAGTAGCCCAATAGCACGGGGAAAAAAACTGTTCTTGTGCCTGGTTGTTCTAATGTACCATGTCCTACAACAATGTCCAGAGGGAAGAAGTTCAAACAGATTACGGGCAGGGTGAGAGTGATCTGCAGCAATCCTCTCTGCTCTTTTCCTCATCCGAGCAATATATAAATCATCCATAGAGGGCAAGCTGACTCCTATTATTCTTTCTGCAGTTTTGACTGTCCTTTGGAGTCTATTCTTATCCTGTTTAGTCACTGAACCAAACCGGACCGTAATAGAGTTAGAAAGAACAGATTCAATGATTCCTCTATAAAACTGAATCAACAGCTCTTGAGGCAGATTAAATTTCTTAAGTTGGTGCAAAAAATACATCCTCTGCTGTGCTTTCTTAATAATGGAACTGATGTTAACTGACCATTTCAAGTCATGGGAGATTATAAAACCCAGAAATTTGAAGGACTCCACCACTGATACCATACTACCACAAATGGTCAGCGGAGAGAAAGTAGAGGAGCGCCTTCTAAAATCTATTACCATCTCCACTGTTTTTAGTGTATTCAGTTCCAGATTGTTACATCCACTGATGGGATGTTTAATAAATCCTGACTGGTAATGGGGGAAAGCAGAGTCTTTGGTGCAGCGTGTTCCCCTCAGAGAATTACCTCAGGATCTTTCTCTCTCACTCTCACTCAGCCTCAGGCTGTTTGCTAGGAAATAAATACGCAGGCACTGGTAAAGCTTTGTTTCAAACTTGTAACAGTTTACTTACAGTATATAACTTGAAACATATTTTACAGCTTCTGACAATCTGGTCAGAGGTATGCCTGTAACTTAGTATTAATCATGCCCTAGATAGCTGCATGATCTTGCATGCTAGTATGTGAGTCAAAATGGCCGCTCTGCCTCAGAGCTTCTTAGTTGGCACATCTCACTGCTACGAGGACAAGCTGGAAAGAGGGGTACAATGTATCCAGGAGACAGGGGGATAAGCTGTTGGTTAAGGCCACGCCTTCTGCTTAGAAATCACAGAGAGGAACATATAGAGGGGAAAAAACACACACAGGTTATTCATTTCCTTATCGTTTCTATATACTGCCCCCTCTGGACAGCAGACGGAGTTGCACATATCCCAACACCCCGTCTCAACTCCGGATGCATTAGTCCAACAGATTCATACCTTTTCGAAAATTTTGGAATCTGTCTCTCGTCAATGGTTTCGTTAGAATGTCAGCCAGCATCTCTTGCGTTGGACAGTAGTCCATTCTGACAATTCCATTCTTAATCATGTCACGCACAAAATGATTTCGTATATCTATATGCTTTGTGCATGCATTATAGTTTTCAGAATATGCCAATTTCATGCAACTTTGGTTATCTTCAAATATTTGAATTGGCTGTTGTTCTTTTATTCCTAAATCATTTAACAATTGAGAAATCCACATTATTTCTCTACATGTTTCAGATGCTGAAATGTACTCTGCCTCGGTAGAGGAAAGAGCAACAGTAGATTGTTTCCTACTTGCCCAGCATATTGCCCCACCTCCATACAAGATCAAGAATCCACTGGTGGACTTACGATCTGTTCGATCTTCTCCCCAATCTGCATCGGTATATACTATTAGTCTAGGTTTTTCACTGGCTGGTAATTTTAACTTAAATTCTATAGTTCCCTTTAAGTATCTTACGACCCTTTTAACCCCAAGCCAGTCCCATTCTGTGGGAGCATTGGTTTTCCTACTTAATATACCTACAGCGGTGGCAATATCTGGTCTGGTTGTATTTGACAAATAAAGTAACTTTCCTACTGCTTCCCTGTATTTAGTGTTATCTGGTAACAGTATACTTTCCTCTTTTTGTTTAAGAAAATTGGTCTCCATCGGTGTTGCCTTTGGGTGTGCTTCTCTGAGTCCTAGTGATTCTATTAAGTCACAAATCTTTGTCTTCTGACTCAGTAGAAAACTTCCATCTTTTTCTCTGTCAATCTGCATACCCAGGTAATAACTCACTTCTCCTAGTTCCTTTATCTCTACTTCTTTATTCAGATTCTTCACTAGTTCTTGATAATCTTTTTCTCTTCCATAAATACACAATAAATCATCCATGTATGTTAGAACAAATGTCCAATTTCCATCTTTGAACTTTGTATACACGCATTGATCTCCTGTTCCTTGTGTATAGTGTTGTTGTGTTAACAACTGGTGCAGTTTTTCGTTCCAAGATCTAGCTGCTTGTTTTAAACCATACAGTCCTTTTTGGAGTTTACACACCAGGTGAGCCTTTTTACTATTTGTAAACCCTGGTGGTTGCTTCATGTACAGCTCTTCTTTAATTTCTCCATGAAGAAAAGCAGTTTTCACATCTAGATGTTTTACATGTAATTTCTTTGAAGCTGCTATGCTCAGTAGTAGTCTAATAGTGGTGTGCTTTACTGCTGGCGCGAAAACTTCATCGAAGTCTTCTCCATATTTCTGAGAAAAACCTTTCGCTACGAGTCTGGCTTTGTAGCGCTCTACTTCTCCTTTTGCACCTGTTTTGGCTTTAAATACCCACTTACAATCTATTGCCTTTTTCTCTGCAGGCAATTGTGTCAGTGTCCATGTTTTATTTTTGTGTAGTGCATCTATCTCTTCTTGTGCAGCTTTTCTCCATTTACTAGATTCACTTGCAGACATTGCTTCCACTTCCTCCCAAGACTCTGGTTCTCGTTCTGATGATGTCCTTGCAATGCATGACATTCCAAGTCGTGGAGGTGGTATGCCTTTGTTTTCTCTAAGTGAACGTCTGGGATCTGCCATTACCTGGTCTGTTGTGGTGGTGACTTCCAGCTCTGGCATTTCCCCTTCTTCTTCCATTTCCGCTTCTGCTGCTGCACTGGTTTCAGACTCTGGTGATGAGGCTTCTGATGTGCTGCCAAGATAAACTGGTACATACAACAGTTCCACATCTGTCTGTGATAGACCATCTAACAAATTTTTTATCTTTATCTGCTCTTTCATTCTCTGCAAAATGCAATCCATGCCTTATGGTTACTTTTCTTGTTTTCATATTCATTACTTTGTAACCTTTTGTACCTGGAGCATAACCCACAAAAATGCCTTCTTCAGCTCTGGCGTCCAGCTTGGACCTTCTTTCTTTTGGAATATAAGCATATACTTTGCATCCAAATACACGTAGATGTTCCATATTTGGTGCTCTACCATGCCAGAGTTCAAAAGGTGTCTTATGGTTTGGTGTACCTTTAGTGGTTAATCTGTTTTGCAAATAGTTGGCTGTTACTATTGCTAAGTCCCAAAAACTTGTGGGTAGCTTTGCGTCTGTTAGCATAGACCTAACCGTGTCTAAAAGACTTCTATTCTTGCGTTCAGCTATACCATTTTGTTGTGGAGTATATGGTACAGTGACTCTGTGTACAATTCCTTTGCTTTCTAACAACTCCTTTGTGTGATAAGACGTGTATTCACCTCCATTGTCTGTTTGTAATGCCTCAGGATTTCTACCAAACTTTGTATTTACTGTAGCTATATATTTTTTGATCATCTCGTGCACTTCACTTTTCTCCTTTAAAAGATAAAGCACGGTATACTTTGAAAAGTCATCTATAAATGTCAACACATATTTATATCTTCCTAGATAGGGATTGGGCATGGGTCCCATCAGATCGGTGTGAACAATTTCTAATATTTTTCTGGTGCGTTGCTCAGTCCTCTTTGGGAAGGAAGGACTGACTGCTTTCGCTTTTATACAACATTCACATCTTTCTGCGTGATTGTCACAGGGTTTTACCTTTAATCCCTTTGCAAGGTTCTTGTGCTGCATTTCTAGAATAGCTTCAGTACTTCGGTGTCCCAATCTGCGATGCCAGAGGTGCAAACAGTCGTTTGTGCAGGTTTGGTTTGCATAGTTTAGCTGTTCTTCCTCCTGATGCAGATCTGAGAAAAACACTCCATCCTTTCTAAAGCCTTGAGCCATTAATACATTATCTTGTACTCTTGTTATGGTACATTTGTGTTTTATGAAATTAACTTCAAAACCACGTTCAGTTAACTTTGCTACACTTAACATATTCCCATTAATGTCTGGAGAATATAATACGTCATTTACAGTAACTTTATTTCATCATCTGCCACACAGTTTAGTTTTACTATGCCTTTCCCATAAATTTGAGTTTCTTTCCCATTGGCTACAGTTATTTACCCTCCTATGTTTTCATTCAGTTCTTGAAAATAACTTTTGTTTGAACATGTGTGGGTTGAACAGCCTGAGTCAATTATCCAAGTCTGACTCCCTAGCTTCGGTTCATTGATGCAACAATTAAGGTCCTTTTTCTGTTTCTGCTTTCCTTTGCTACTTTGAAAATGACCATTCCTGTTTCTCTGACTTTCTCCTTGACTCCTTTTTCTTTCTGAGCTTGAATGTGTCTTATTGTCTGACCAATTGGTATAACAGTCACTTGCAAAATGACCAATCTTTTTACATTTAAAACAGGTAATTCTTTTGTTTGTTTTTCCCTGTACCTTGTAATTTGAGCTAGACTCAGAAAAATCTTCATTTCTGTGAGGAAAACATTCTGATCTTAGTTCCTTTAAAACACTTTTATAAGTTTTATTTTCTTTAGAGTCCATTGCTGTTTTAAAACTTGAAAATGTTTTGTCAGACAAACACCCTACTAAATATCCCATTCGTTGGTGCTCAGTAAATTTCATATCAGTGAGTGCAAGGTCATTAAAAATCTGAGTTAATTTGCTACAATATTGGTCACAATCTTCTTTTCTTTCCAATCTGAGTTGACACAAATCATTAATTAGACTGAATTGGGCTTTTAGTCCTGTTCTGGCATAATTCTCTGTCAGAATCTCTATCATCTCTTTTGCGGTACAGCAGTCTCTCACATAGGGCAACTGAATATCTGTTAATGATATCAGAATAAGACATCTAGCTTTTCCATCTGCACAATCCCATTTCCTTATTTCATCTTCCCCTGTTGTTGGGCGGGATTCATTTAAAGCAGGCAAAGCATCATACATTTGTATCTCTGTCTTCATTCTGTAAAGCCAGTCATTAAACGTTTTGGGGTCTAGCTTTATCATTGGTTGAAAGATTAAAGCTCTCATATCTGACCCTTCTGCCATCTTTCACTAGCAAGTAAAGTCAGCCTTTAAAAAATTTTGAGTGAGGAAAAAATATTTTTTTTTATTTCAGGTTAATTAAAACTTCTTTTCTTAGTGTGAAGTCTGGCCAACTGGTCTGGTCTGGGCCCGTAACCTGATGGGATGTTTAATAAATCCTGACTGGTAATGGGGGAAAGCAGAGTCTTTGGTGCAGCGTGTTCCCCTCAGAGAATTACCTCAGGATCTTTCTCTCTCACTCTCACTCAGTCTCAGGCTGTTTGCTAGGAAATAAATACGCAGGCACTGGTAAAGCTTTGTTTCAAACTTGTAACAGTTTACTTACAGTATATAACTTGAAACATATTTTACAGCTTCTGACAATCTGGTCAGAGGTATGCCTGTAACTTAGTATTAATCATGCCCTAGATAGCTGCATGATCTTGCATGCTAGTATGTGAGTCAAAATGGCCGCTCTGCCTCAGAGCTTCTTAGTTGGCACATCTCACTGCTACGAGGACAAGCTGGAAAGAGGGGTACAATGTATCCAGGAGACAGGGGGATAAGCTGTTGGTTAAGGCCACGCCTTCTGCTTAGAAATCACAGAGAGGAACATATAGAGGGGAAAAAACACACACAGGTTATTCATTTCCTTATCGTTTCTATATACTGCCCCCTCTGGACAGCAGACGGAGTTGCACATATCCCAACATCCACAGCACAGGGCAAGCTGTTCAACCTCCCGTCTGTATGCAGATTCATCACCATCATGAATAAGACCGATGATTGTTGTACCATCTGCAAACTTCAAAATTTTAGCAGGTGAACTACTATATAGCTACAGCTCCAACCCCATCACTTGTCCTTTACTATCTCATGTAATATAACATGGAGACTCCTGCTTTATTTATTTATAGAAACCATTTCTATACTACCTTTCCATCCTAATATGGGAGTGGGAGCGCAATCCTAAACTGAGTTAGGGTGGCATAAGCGAAGCCAGCAAAGATTGGCCAGCACAAGGGACACCGTGAAGTATGTTTGGACCACTCCCGGAGTCAAAGAGGCCAGCACACAGACGTGAGCCATCCTCTCTGACTCCGAGGGCAGTTCAAATAGGCTTTAGGGTGGCCCTTGTGCTGGCCAAACTTTGCTGGCTTTGCTTATGCCGGCCTAACTCCAGTTTAGGACTGTGCTCTGGGAGGCAAACTAATTTTTTACTAATAAATAGTAAAAAATTATACTGTTAAACTATTTTAAATTATACATACACACACAATTATATAGTATTAGTATAGTACTATTATATAACTACATATATACACAGTATACACACACACACACACACACACACACACAGAGTATATATACACACACACACAACAGAGAGAGAGAGTACACACACACACACACACACACACACACACACAATTTAAACAATAATTTAAAACTACAATTTAAAATAACTCATCAAACACCTTCATATTCTTCAAAAGGTTGTTTTCTCAGTGATTAATTTTTTTTATTCATGTAATGTAACAAAGCATCCAGAGAAAGTGAAACTATTAGTAGTTTTAACTTCAGAGATCCCAAAAATATTTAATTGTAGACCATATGTAAGATTGAACAAATTGTGATGGGCACAGAGAATGAACAGCATTCCCTTTAAGTTGTGCAGAGCTACACGGTGTTTCTCAAACTGTGGGCCAGGACCCAAGGTGAGTAGTGCCCTGATGTCAAGTGAGTCGCGGAAAGCCATTTCGAAAGCTACAGTCCTCGCTACATTCCTTTTGTGCGTATGTTAACAGTTTGAATTTTCAAGTGAGGGTTTCCTTTTTTAATTGTTTTAGTTCAGTACTTTTGCATAGTATTTTGTCCTAATCTTCCTTTCTGTAATGGAATATTTCACAGTTGTACAATTGCTGCCATTCAAGAGTGCCAGTTTATATTCCAGGAGTGTCATTTTATTATGACACAAGGACAGCACTTCCTGCTTGATGATGTCACTTCTGGCTATGACATCACTTCCAGGTTAATGACATCATTTCCAGTGGGTCCTGACACAAGTGCTGTTCTAGAAATTCCTCACTTGGGAATTGATTAGGACAAATATTATGTAAAAGGACGGGAATGAAGACATTTTAGAAACTCTCAATTGAAAATTCAAATTTTAATACTCACAAAGGGATTAATGCAAGAGTCAGGTCCAAGATGGCTGCTTCCAGCTTTCCACAGCCCACCTGACAGTAGGTCGTGATCCACCAAGTGGGTCCTGACTCTGACCCACATTTTGAGAAACACCGGCCTTGCTACAATAGGGAGAGGATAGCTGAAACTGTAACAGTACATTTGGTACTGGTATCCCTTGCGAAGACCCACTTAGAGTACCGATGCATTTAGAGCAGTGGTATTCAAACTTTTTTGACCGGGACCCACTTTTTAGAATGGCACTCGTGTCTGGAGCCACCAGAAGTGATGTCATTAACCTGGAAGTGATGTTGTGGCAAGAAGTGGCATTAGCAAGCAGGAAGTGATGTCATAATAAAATGACACTCCTGAAATGCAAATTGGAGTTCTTGTACTATAGAAATTGTTCAACCGTGAAATGTCCCTGAGAGAAAGCAGGATTAGGACAAAATATTATGTAAAAGCACTGAACTAAAAACAAAATTTTTAAAAACCCTCACTTGAAAATTCAAACTGTTAACACTCACAAAAGGAATATAACAAGAGTAAGGTCTGCAGTTTCCAAGATGGCTGCTCCCAGCTTTCCGCGACCCACCTGACATCAGGTTGCGACCCACCAAGTGGATCCCAATCCACAGTTTGAATAACACTGATTTAGAGGAGCAAGGGGCCCTAGATCATGTTTCAATCTAACAGCCGAACACTTCGTGAACTGTGCTTTTCCACTAGGCTGACAGAGGACAGCTGAAGGCAAGCAGCCCTTCATACAATCCCTAATAATTTATTATGATACAGGACTAAACAGGCAAACAAGACAGAGAGCAGAGAGAAGGAGATAAAAGAGGCAGGCGTGTGTTCAAAGGGAACATAACGAGCTGTTATTCCCTCAATCTCTGGAAAGTTCAGAGTTTCGCTACCTACAGAAGCTAAAAATTGATCCGTAGGAAAAAAACAACAGAGAATGTTTAACTTTACTGGGGGCTACAGGGGAGTCTCAGCGTCTGACACAGAGAGATGTTGATCTGAATTCCTCCAGGCGGGTTGGAAGGCAGGGCTGATTTGAATTACGTGAGGGGCCTGTGGAGCGTACATATGCCCTCTTTCTGGAAACTTTTTCTTGGAAACCTAACTTTGTCTTCTCAACCTGGGTTTGGCAAGGATGACTGGAATCCAAACAACCCATGCTCTGCTCTCATTCCTATTCTCGTTCCTATTCAAACAACCCACGCTGCTGCTCTCATTCCTATTCTATTCAGGACCCATCTGCCTGCCCCACTTGGTGTTCAGACCAGTTGCGTAGGATAGCTACAGGGGGAGTGGTACAGTAAGCATTGCAGGAGCAGCAATGCACTGTGTAAGCCCTCCTCCTACTCACCATCACTACCATTCTGGGCAGCGATTGGCTCCCACGGCAAGTGGGAAAGGATGTTTACATGGCACATTGTGGCACCTCCAATACTTACCATGCAGCCCCCTATAACTATGCTACTGAGGGCACAATCCTAACCTGTTGTGAATTTGTGGTAATTATAGCAGAGTTGGAGGCTCGCGGACCCATTCAGCGCTTGCCTAGCGCGATCGGAGCGGAGGAACGAAGCGATCGCTACATTTGAACATCAAAGCCATTTTATTGGTTTCAGTAGCGAAAGTGAGAAGATGAGAAGTTTAGTTTGCCGGTTGGCAAAAGCCGGCGAAGGCTTGCCGCGTACAAGCGGCTTTTTGACGTATTCTTCACAGTTTGAGCGCACACATGGTACAGACAGAAGAACAAAGGGTGCAGTCAGACTATATCTGGTAGGTGGGTACTTAGAGACCCTCGTGCCCCATGTTGACCAATGGGGTGACCTTTAGAACACCATGAGCTCATGAGAGAGTGGGGTGTTTGTTAGCCAGTGCTTCCCGTGAGAGACATAGCACTACCAAGCTGGGAGGCTGATTAACTCAAGGATTCAAGGACACGCAGGTGTCCTATCTGCTCTGGAGACAAAGAGACGGAATGCCAGTTTCAACCAGTTCTGGAGTGTGTGGTGTGAAACTGCAACATAACCTGGAGTTAGACCAGCACAATTAGGCTAGCCAAGTTTGGCTGGCACAAAAGAGACACCATAAAGCGTGTTTAGACCAGTCTCGGAGTCAGAGAGGCCAGCACTCCCTGATTCCAAGAGTGCCCCAAACATGCTTTACGGTGGCCCTTGTGCCAGCCAAACTTTGCTGGCCTAACTGTGCCAGCCTAACTCCAGATTAGGATTGTACCCTGATTCAGACATTCCTTTCCATGACTCTTGTGCCTCCATTTTGTTTCCAAACACATCTTTCTACTCCCCCTACCCTCCAATAATGCTCTCTCTCCCCCCCCCCCCCCCCCTGGCAGATATTCCATTTTTTGCCTTCAGGCAGAGCTGGTTGAAGGGGGGGGGGAATGAATTTTTCATTTCTTCTACCCTGTAAAATAGAGTTCAAGCTAATCAGTACACAGAGATGTGATACACCTTGTTCTCACTGAAATTATTTTGAACAGTAAAAACAAGGCTGAGACTATGTTGTTGTTGTTGTTTCACTCTGCATTTCCCCCGCCCTGTATTTCTCCTCAACTCTGCCCTTCGCAACCAGGGGAATCCTAATTGAGGGTCCAGAGTTCTATTACACTATAAATAAGCAAGGGAGGCACACGGTTAGAGATTCTTGTTTCCAAGCTAGAGATCTGTCCTCACTCAGTTTTGGGGGGTGTTGCCAACTCCCCATGATAATTTCTGCTCCTCTGCTCATCATCGCTGCTGGGATCCTGTGGCCAGTAGTGCTCAAGCCTGGGATAACTTTGCGAGTGCAGGTAGAATGGAGAGTTTACTCTGTCGTCATCTTAATATGTCCATATTTTCTTTGGAGCAATAATTAAAATAACATATTCACCAGCTGGTTTTTTTCCCCTAGATTTAATCTGCTCAGGCTCTGATTTGCATATTAAAAGCACTTAATTAGCCCCTCAGAGTGTCTGAGCACGAATAGTGCAATAACTGGTCATGTAGTCACCAGAGACCACCTTTTCTCTCCCCCCACCCCGTGCGCAAAACTCCCCCTCCCCTCCTCCTTCTCCCTGCGCTTTTCGGAAGAACTCATGTATACACAGTCTCAGTCTCTGGATGGTAGTAATGGCCATGTGTAGAGGGTTGTCGGCTTTGTTTTGCAGCATTGAGGGACTATAATGTCGGATTGCTTCATTCTTGTCTTTCTCCTTCCCTTTGATGTGTCGTGTTTGATCTGTTGGCTTGTCTGTCAGTTCTGTATCCATCCTTCCTCTCTCCCTCTCTCCCTCTCTCTCTCTCCCCCCCCCCCCATTGAGTCAGATGTCTGAGAGCTGGGAAGCGGAGAAAACAGTCTTTGGCCAATGGCAACAGTCTTGGCCTTGGTCCGATCAAATGGTCACAGGATGTCCCTCCTCCAGTTTGCTTTTGGGGAACTGGAAAGAAGGTGCTTCCACCTTCTCAGTTATTCTCCTCCTGAAGATGTCTGAGGGGATAGTTTTGTTGCCTTTGCAGGACATCTGCAAAATTACAAGGCTGGCCCAGATTCTCACTGTGGCTCTCAGCAACACTTCAAACAAGTGAAACTAGAAGCAACTTTCAGGAACACTATTAAGGAGAAGCATTGGAGAATTTTCCAGGGAAGGCAAATGAGTGGTGTAGCTACTTATGGGGTGGGGGCCCAACGCCCCAGGTGCCATCTTCAGGGGGGGTGTCACCACTGAACCCAAAATTTCAAAAATCGCGAGTTTAAGGAATAATATGGTCATGCTGTATACCGTTGGGTGTGGAATTCCACCTGAAATTCAATGAAGAAACTATTCTATCAAAAGTTATGGTTAAAAAAGTAAAAACCGAAAATAAAACTTTTTGAATAAATTGTGATTTTCAAAATTGCGGTTTTAAGGAATAATTTTAAGGAATAATACAATCATGATGCATACCGTTGGATGTGGTATTTCACCCAGAACTCAATGGAAAAAACCGGAGTGTAATATCTCTATTCTAGCAGAAGGTATGGTCAAAAAAGTAAAAACTGAAAATAAAACTTCAAATTGTGATTTTCAAAATCGTGGTTTTAAGGAATAGTACCATCATGCTGCAAACCATTGGATGTGGATTTTCACCCAAAACCCAGTGAAAAATGCCAGAGTGTAATATCTCTATTCTATCAAATGTTATGGCCAAAAAAACCAACACGAAAATAAAACTGTTTTTGTAAAAATTGTGGTTTTTAAAATCACTATTTTAAGGAATAGTACCATCATACTGTATACCGTTGGATGTGGAATTTCACCAGGAATTCAATGAAAACCCTCAGAGTGTAATACCTTAATGCAAGCAAAAGTTATGGCCAAAAAAACAAAAAAAAACCCACCCCAAAATACACATTTCTTATATGGGGTGTCTAACACAAAGCCTGTGGCCTGCATGATGAGTCCACAAATGAGGCCTACAGAACCTTTTTATCTGCCCCCCACCCAGAGGCGGATCTACAGGGAGAGCAGAGCTCTAAGTGTTGCAAGAAGCCTTACCCTGTCATGTAAATCCCTCCTCTCCCTTGCTGCTGTAGCCAGTAAGCAATGCCAAGATGTTGCTTTTCCCTGTGAGGATTGGCTAAAACGGTGCAGGAGAGGAGTGATTTCCACTGCAAGGTAAGGCTTCTTGCAAAACTTAGAGCTTTGCCCTCCCTTAGATCTGCCTCTGCCCCCACCCTGTGTTGCTTGCCTTGTCTCCTGACCTCTTGCAGCAAACAAGCAACTCCAGCGCAATTAGTCATCTGACCCTGCAGGGGGTGTCGAGAGCAGGAATTGAAGTTTCCACCAGCAAAGGCACAGAGTGCAGGAATGCAGAGCAAGCAAAACATGCTAAGAAACTAGTGTGTGTGTTGCTCCTAACTCACTCAGGCCTCAGTGGTGCTAATGAAAGGCAGTTTGTGTGATAATTGGGCTTTCCATATCTAAAGCGTTTCTACGTAAGAACAAAGTGCTCATTTCTTGTCACTTCCTGCTTAATGATGTCATTTTCTGCTCATTGATATAACATCCAGCCCTCAGTAGCCACAATGAATGCTAACTGGCCCTTTGTACAAAATGATTTTGACACCCCTGGTCTTATGTTAACAAAACGTAGATTTTCTTAACTCAAAAGGTGTTAGTGACACCCTCAGGTAGGGGTGTGTGTGTGTGTGTGTGTGTGTGTGTGTGTGTGTGTGTGTGTGAGAGAGAGAGAGAGAGAGAGAGAGAGAGACCACTAATGACCAAAATTGTGGTAATTGTGGTTTTTTACGCTATATATATTGTTCAGTGTGTAACTTAAGGCAGAATGTAATGAAATAAATCTTATTGAATTATTTGTATTTTATCAAAAGTTTAAGCCCAGCAATTTTCAAGTAGTTGAAAATTTTCAATACGGGCATGCCACAAATAGTCTGCAGGTGAGCTGCAGGATTTTGGGGGAGAGTAATTTATTGATAGGGCCAGGGCTTTTTTTCTAATGTAACGCACCCCAACTGCGTTCCGGCACCTTTTTCAAGCAGTCCCCCGCAGTTGGAGCTGGCTGTTTTAAAAAATTCCGCGGCTGGGGCAGGGCTATTTTGGGGGCGTGCCTCTTGCCGACTGCTGCCTGGAGCGTTCGGCTCCTTTTCAAAGCAGCGGAGAGCTGCTCCTGAGAGCCACCGAGCGCTGATCCCCGTGCCTCTAACAGCGCGAAAACACCCTCCAAAAATAGCCCCACGTGGCCAGACAACGAGCACACAGACGCTGTTCCCTGCACCTCTAACAGCGCGAGAACAAAAATAACCCCACGTGGCCAGACAACAGAGGAAGCTCCGGGAGAGGCTGTGCGCGAGTCGCAGCCTCCGCAGCGTCAAGGAGCACACAGACGCTGTTCCCTGCGCCTCTGACGGCGCGGAGGGGGAGGGGGAAGGCTATCAAAGGCCGCGGCTCCCAGTGTGCCCGGACACCCCCAAGCGCTGTCTCTGCGCCTTTAACGGCACCGGAGAAAACCGGGGCTGAAATTAGCCCACCAAAGCCGCCTGGCAAACAAGCGGGCGATCGGGAGGTTGCAGAACGAAGCTGCAGCGCTCCCAGCACCTGGGAGCCCCCAGGCACTGCGCCTGCATCTCTGAAAGCGCCGAGAAAAAGGCAGGGCCAAAATTAGCCTGCCTTAAAAGCCAGCAAAAGACAAGGACAAGGAGGTATTGGGGAAGCCCCTCAAGCTGCCTCTGTGCCAACGGAAGAAGGAAAGGGAGTGTACAGGCTGGTGTTAATAAAAAAAATGGTTTAAAAATAAATAAATAAACAAACAAACAAATAAACAAGTTGTGAGTTCCTGCCCCCCTTTTTTTTTTTTTTTTTTTTTTTTTTTACAAAAAAAGCACTGGATAGGGCCATTGGAGATCTGAGCCCCCCGCTGGCAATGTGGTGTACCCTGACAATTTTAGTGCCTTGTTAGGGTGCCCATGAGATTAAAATGGTTGAAAATAGCTATTATAGCCAAACAAACACACAAAACCTGACTTATGTAACAAAAAATAGATTTCCTTAATACAAAATTGACCAATGATAACATCAGAAGGGCCCCGCTGGATCAGGCCAAAGGCCCAACTCGTCCAGTTTCCTGTATCTCACAGTGGCCCACCAGATCCCTCAGGGAGCACACAAGGCAACCAGATACTTGTATCTCGCAGCCACTCCCCTGCATCTGGCATTCTAAGGTAGTCTATTACCCTTGAACAACCCCCAAGGGAGACACCAGAATGAGGTTGGGGTTTGACGTTATTAAACACAAGTGCAAATCATGAAATCTACTGAACACCCGCCCCTCTCTCCCCAGTCTGAGGTAAGCAAAAGAACCCCCCCCCCAAAAAAAAATCCTTCCATCCACAGCCAATTTGGATGACAAAAAAAAAAAATTCCTACCTAGCCCTCATGATCAGCAACCAGCTTGTCTCAGACTGGAAATGCCCGTCACAGCTTGTAACCTGTGATGGAGTTTTCCTCCACAAATCTATCCAATCCCCTTTTAAAGGCACCCAGGCCAGATGCCATCACCACATCTTATGGCAAGGAGTTCCACAGACTAATTACATGCTGGGTAAAGACATATTTTCTTGTGTTTGTTCTAACTCTCCTAACACTCAGCTGTAGAGTATGTCCCCTGGTTCTGGTATTGTATGAGAGGGAGAAATATTCCCTCTATCTACTCTATCCACCCCCTGCATAATTTTGTATGTCTCAATCATGTCCCCCCCTCAGGTGCCTTCTTTCTAGACTGAAGAGCCCCAAACGCTGTAACCTTTCCTCATAAGAGAGGTGCCCCAGCCCAGTAGTCATTTTGGTTGCTCTCTTCTGAGAGCTAACAAGGTGTTGTTATGATACAGCATGGAACTAATAAGTTATTATATCAGCTTCCTTTTCCATGCATCAGAGCTAAAACTGGAACTCTTATTCAGTTGTGTGAGTGCCAGCAAGTTGTCCACTGGGGTTTTTTGTTTACTGATTTGCTAGGTGACCTGTACTGATCAATAGTTAAATAAAGTTAATGGGGGTGACACCATATGTTAGCTCACAGGGGGCGCAATCCTAACCTGGAGTTAGGCTGGCACAGTTAGGCCAGCAAAGTTTGGCTGGCACAAGGGCCACCGTAAAGTATGTTTGGACTACTCTTGGAGTTAGCGCACAGACGTGCGCCATCCTCCCTGACTCCTCAGAGAGTGGTCCAAAAGCACTTTAAGGTGGTCCTTGTGCCAGCCAAACTTTGCTGGCCTAACTGCCGGCCTAACTCCAGGTTAGGATTGCGCCCTGGGTGACATCAACCCTAGTTGTAGTAGTCTATGGAACTCCTTGCCGTCAACCCTAGTTGATGTCACTGGTGGGACGTTTGGGTGGTGCTGGTCACTGGCTTAGATGACTTTTAAGGTGGATTCTAAATATGGTGGACTACAGTCTATCAATGGTCATTAACCTTGTTGGCTACATTGAACCTCCAGATGCAGGGGCAGTATGTCACTGAGTACTATGTGCAGAGGAGCAACAGCAGGGGAGGATTCAGACGTTCATCCACTGCTTGTGGGGGGAATATTCACTGCATTTATTTTCTGGCCATTATTATTATTCATTTCCTGTCATGACTATTTCCTGTCATGACTCATTACTCAGCCTCATTACTCAGCCTGTCTCGGACTATCTCATTACTATCTCAGCCTCACCTCCTGAGCAGGGTTGTTATGATGACCAAAGAAGTGCACATCACCATTAGCTCCTTGGAGGTATAAAATGTGAATAAATAAATAAATAAATAAATAATGGGGGGTTTGTAAAAAATTAAGTAGCCCCGGGTGCAAAATGGCCTAGTTATGCCACTGCATCAGAGAAACACAGAATGGATACCTGGTTGCTGTTGTATCCTTTAGGGCTCAGTCCTAACTTGCGCTGGAACGGGAAGGCCTGCAGGCCTGCGCAGTGTCCAGTGTATGTTGGGGCTGCTTGGAGCCTCTATGGGGCAAAGGCACATTCATACCCTTTCCCCTGGGTAGGCACCAGCCTTGCCTATGGGCTCCTCAGATTTGCACCTGCTGTTTAGCAGGCACAGAGCCAAGGATGCTGCACAGCCCAAATCAGGGCCGTGTGGCCTGTGGACAGGAGCTGGGAGGTAGCCTAGTGGCTGCATCCCAACTCCACCCCCTCCCGGGGCAAGCAGGCCCACCCCCACCTGGAAATGCTCTCCCTCCTGCCCAGAAATGCCCCTGCACCAGCCAGCAGGAGTGTGCCACCAGTTTCATCCAGCGCTATTGGGCTGATGCTGATGCTATCGTTGGCCCAATGGCCACAGCACTGATGCGAGGATGCCTGTTGGCACTCTTGCACCAGTGCTGCTGCTGCTGGGCCAACGCTAGTGGCTAGCGTTGGCCCAACACAGGGCCTTGGATTGTGCCCTTAGTTAGACAAGGGCCATCTCCTGTTGGCAGGGAAGAGATCTTTATATTGAACTATTAGGGGGCCATCCTAATCAACTTTCCAGCACTGACATCAGTGATGTCATCTGGGCGCGCCAGGAACCGGAACACCCGGATGATTGGCAGCCCTCCGCCCCTATGGTGGAGGCCAGCCACGCCTTCCTGCGCCTGGAATAGCTCCATTTCAGAGCAATTCGGACGCACGGGAGGGCGGGAGGGTCCAGAAACAGCACGCCCGTCCTCGGGAGAGGCAGCGCGGCCCAGGCCCATCCGCGGAACAAGCGGAACGGCGTACCGGGCCGTTCCGCCAGGATGACAACGCTGACTGACATAGCCGTGCCAATGGGGCACGTGCTGCATTCTTCAGTGGAGTAGTAGTCACGGTGGCCTCCTTAAGGTAAGGGAATGTTTGCTCTCTTACCTCAGAGCTGCATTGCCCTTAGCCATGTGCTGGAAAGTTGGTTAGGATCGTGCACTCATTAAGATATTACAGTGGAGCAGGCTTTTTGGCAGATGCAGGATTCATGGGGTGCTCAGTAAAGTGAGGACTGATCTCACAGATCTTCACGATGGCAAGCATAGTTGGCTGACATATCAGGAGTATATAAGAATATTATCTTGAGGTCTTAACCATCTCCTTCCTCACAGGTGGCTCATAACTGTTTTGAAGAGGGAAATGAACTCTAGCCCAGCCTGGACTGACCATGAAGGAGAGTGCAGTACGTCACTTTGGGCACTGGGTGGTCCACAAGAGCAAAATGGCAGCCCCCTCAGCACCTACCTCCAAGGATAACCTGAAGACAAATGAATGTGCAATGGCACCATGATACGTTTCCTTTCCAAAAAAAGGGGGGGAATGGGAATGTGGTTTCAATAGAAAAAGGCAGGGCAGACAAAATTTGCTGCTTAGCCTCAGGCAGCAAAATGTCATAGGCCAGCACTGTGCATAGTACCCTTGATTCGATCCCTCATATATCCCATTAAGGGCACAATCCTAACCTGGATGTAGGCCCCAACAGTTAGGCCAGCAAAATTTGAATGGCACAAGGGTCACCGTAAAGCACATTTGGACCACTCTCGGGGTCAGGGAGGATGGTGCACGTCTGTGTGCTACCCTCTCTGACTCCAAGAATGGTCCAAACATACTTTATGGTGTCCCTTGTGCCGGCCCAACTTTGCTGGCCTAACTGTGCCAGCATAACTGCAGGTTAGGATTGCACTTTCAAACATTGCACTTTCAAGTGGTCCAAGGACACAGAGGTGCGCCATCCTGCCTGACTCCAAGAGTGGTCCAAACGTCCTTACAGTGGCCCTTGTGCCAACCAAACTTTGCTGACCTAACTGTTCAGGCCTAAATTCAGGTTAGGATTGTGCCCTTAAGGTCGCAGGTAGTGAAGAGCATAGATGGGACTTCGAGTCCCTAAACAGCCATTGCACGTACCGGGCAGTGAAGGCTGGATTAAATGAGATATTAGTCTAACCTGGCACACTCAACTCCTTATACCTTTTAGGGTGCAATCCTAACCTGGAGTTGGGCTGGCACAGTTAGGCCAGCAAAGTTTGGCTGGCACAAAGGACACTGTAAAGTATATTTGGATCACTCTTGGAGTCAGAGAGGTCAGCACACAAACATGTGCCATCCTCCCTGACTCAGAGAGTGATCCAAACATGCTTCACTGTGGCCCTGGTGCTGGCCAAACTTTGCAGGCCTAACTGTGCCGGCCTAATTCCAGGTTAGGATTGCTCTCTTAAAGAGGAGGCCTCTGGAGGGCCAGGGAGGCATTTTAATATCTAAGGCCCAGTGGCGTCATGCAGCCGGAACGCTGGGCGGGAGGAACGGGTGAGCGGCAGCCCACCCGTTGCGTACCGCTCCGTTTCGCCGTCTTCG
>JAJKFI010039942.1:8385-34916 GCA_029204185.1 Lerista edwardsae | reverse complement strand
AGAGTGGTCCAAACATACTTTAGGGTGTCCCTTGTGCCAGCCAAACTTTGCTGGCCTAACTTATGCCAGCCTAACTCAAGGTTAGGATCTCTCTCTCTCTCTCTCTCTCTCTCTCTCTCTCTCTCTCTCTCTCTCTGTGAGTGTTGTGTGTGTGTCTATTTATTTCAAAAAATACATAATTTTTTTTATAATTATAATTAAATAACCCAGAGCCAGGATTGGGTGGCACTTTGAGTTTGTACTCTTCTTCAAACGATGCCTTTTAAAAATGTTACCTGCTGTTAGCTGCTTTATTTTAAAAAAAAAACTAATAGAAAGGCAGGCTATACATCCTTCTTTAGATAAATAAGCAAAACATATCATGCGAGTTTAACCTCGCTCAGTACCCTTTCGCACAGCATCCTCGCTGGATCCTGTTGATAATTTGTTAGCTGACTATTCTGCTGTATTGGGTAGAACAATGCTAACAATGCTTAATTCAACATGAATGCCATGGTGAAGGGAAGAAAAAGCAGATTCTTCTGATTATTGGAATGGGTTTTGCCACTAGTTTTCACAATAATATCACCCTAATTGAGTTTATGCAGAAGTAAATTCCACTAGGTGCAATGGAACAGAGCCCAATCCTATCTGGCCTAGATTTAAAAAGAGGACTGGACAGATTTCTGGAAGAAAAGTCCATCGCGGGCTACGGGCCATGATGGGTAGTGCAACCACCATATTTTAGTGGTATGCTACCTCGGAGTGCTGGATGCAGGGGAGTGGCAACAGGATGCAGGTATCTGGTTGTTTTGTGTGCTCCCTGAGGCATTTGGTGGACCACTGTGAGATACAGGAAGCTGGTATGGATTGACCTGATCCAGCAGGGCTCTTCTTATATTCTTATCCTTAGCCAGTTGGCACCATGTAATGATGTTGTCTCTGCAAGCTATTGAATAGAGGTAAGTAAAGAAACTTTTTACTAAGTAAGTCAAGAAGTCCCCAATTTATGCCAGCTATTTTGCTGGCATAAATCTGTTGGGCCAAAGTAGGCTTGTCAGAATTGGGCTGCAGATTCCAAATCTCAGGATGCTGCTGCTGCTGCTGCTGTTGAAATCTGCCCCTGACACACTCCCAGCCTTGCTCAATCACTGCCCCAGTCCATCTCCATATCTCACAGATAGCTGTTAAACCTTAGGAAACTGGTTTAGGATTGAAATTTTAATCTTCCTATGCACTCAGAGCACAATCCTAACCTGGAGTTAGGCCGGCACAGTAAGGCCAGCAAAATTTGGACGGCACAAGGGACAACCTCAAATATGTTTGGACCACTCTCGGAGTCAGAGAGGCCAGCACACAGACATGCGCCATCCTCCCTGACTCCGAGAGTGGTCCAAACATACTTTACGGTGTCCCTTGTGCTGGCCAAACTTTGCTGGCCTACATGTGCTGGCCTAACTCCAAGTTAGGATTACTCTCTCAGTGTGGTTGCCATTTTTTTTCTTTTATGGCTTCTGTGCTTTTAACAGCTGGCAGGCACACCAAAATTTAGCCGGCGAAACGTTTCCTGGTATGAAGATGAATTAACACACAGGGAAAGCGTCAGCTGCTACGTTCCCCCATATCAAGCTTCTGCAAAAAGCAGAGGAGCCCATCATTTCAAATCATTGGCAACCCTGGCAGCCCACTTTCTGCATCGCTTTATGGACATGCATCAAATGGCAAAGCTTGGTTTGATCATCCATCCGCTTTTGTTCCTGGGCTTCTCCGACGACTTGTCTCGTAACAAAGATTTTTTTTTTTCCCTCCTCCAAAAGATGCAAATGGAACTTTAAAAAAAATCTCTCTCCAGAAAAGTCTGCTTTAAAAAAAAAAAAGTTTTCTCGTGTTGCAAAGCTCTATCTGTTAAGTCCTCCAGCTAGGCTAAAAGCCGATCTCGCCGCTCCTTGGGATTTCTAGTGAATTAATAATGCCACTGATGAATATTCAAAAGTAGGCAGCTATTGTGCCTCCAAGCACATAATTAATTATTCATTACACATTTTTATTCACTGAATTAAAAAACACAGGGTGCTCTGGGAAATGAAGTGTACTTCACTGCGGGGGCATGAAATTCTACACTGTCCCTTTAAGGATTATTACTCTGTATTTATGGTTGCCAAGCAACATAAATGCTGGGCAATTAGATCATGGGTTGTCCCTGAAGACTGATGGGATAATAAGCAGTAGTCAAGTATTAAGTTGACCTAGTAAAGGTCCCACATGAATAAACCTGGGGTAGGACCACAGCTGGCATCTTTCAAAATGAAACTTTTACATTCATGCGCGCTGTTCGGGGGGGGGGGGGAAGGTGCTTTCAGAAAGGAATTTCACATCTGGGAGAAAAGAGGGAGGCAGCAGGTCTGGGATTAACGGGATTGAACTGCCGTGGTTTGGATGTGGTCACCTTCCGGAGTCATGAATGCTATGCTTTTTACCTGGAGAGTAAAAAGGACAGCTGCACAGAACACCCCCCCCCCAAAAAAAAGGGCACAGGGGTGGGGGATGGGGGGAAAGTGCCCACTATAAATTGTGTACACTGTGTAAACTGCGTGTACAACCAAACAGAGACTACAGGAAAAAGGACATTGGGGAGGAAGGGTTTATTTTCATGGGTTCTGTTTCTCTTTTAATACAGGTTGAGTATCGGTTATCTGGACTGCTTGGGGCAGGAAGGCTTCTGGATTTTGTATTTTTCTGGATTTTGTAGTAATTAATTGCATAAATAGGATGAGAAACGCTTCCTTTTGCTCTTTGCACGGTGACCCATGTGGGTGTCTGCTGGCGTCTTTGACATTTTTCAGTAAAGTCTGTACAGGTACACCCCACAGAGCAGAGAACAGGACTAACAGCCTATACCTGCACTGCCCCTGGGGAGTGAGCAGAAGACTTTCTAGTGACACCCTACAGAAAGTCTTTTTAAGGCCCAAAGTGTCTGGATTTTGGAATAGACTGGATTTCGGATGCCCGGCTAAGGGGCAATGTACCTGTACTTATTTATAGCGCAGTCCTAAATTGGATTGGATTGGCAAGGCTGGCGGGCCTGCACCAAATCCAGTGCACCTTAGGTGTGCTGGGAGCTTCCCCAGGGCAAGAGCATGTTTGTCCCCTTGCCCCAGGGAGGCTCCGGCTGCCCCATGGGGTTCCTCGGCTCTGCGCCTGCTCTTTAGCAGGCACAGATCCAAGGAAGCAACGCGGCCTGAATCGGGGCTGCGCGGCCTCCCAGCAGGGCCTTGGATGCGGTCTAACAGCTGCATGCTGCCCCTGCCCCCTCCCCAGGCAGGCAACCTGCTGGCCCGCCCACTCCCCGCCCACCCCCTGCCAAGTACTGCCTCCTCCCCGCCCTCCCTCCTCCCAGAACTACCCCTGCACCAGCCAAGTTTGGCTGGCGCAGAGGCGGTTCTCCGTGTGCGCTCCTAGGCCGGCGCTACTGCTAGTGGCAGCCTGGGAGCCTGAGCACCGATAACCACATCAGCGCTAATGACGTAGCGCCAAGCACGTTGCGTCGCGCTAGGTGGAGGGCAGGATTGCTCCCTTATCCTCACCGTTGAATTGTGTCTCAAGTCAATTGTGTCCCTTTCTCCTTACCTTCAAAGACATGGCTGTGTCCTTGGCCCCCACGTTTTGCTCCAGTAGTGTAGCTATAGGGGGTGGTGAGGAGTATTGCAGGTGCCACAATGCACCATAAGCACCCCCTCCAGCGTACCATCAGAGCCATTCTAGGCAGCAATGGCATGTGCAGGTGAGCCTGGAATGCCTTTGACGGTGAGTGGGAGTGGCCCCTTACACGGTGCTTTGCAATACCTGCAGTCCTTATCGCGCCGCCATGCCCTGGCTACACCACCTAAATTTGTTGTCAGGCCACTATTGGCAGAGTTGCAAAAATACATGTTTTTTGCTGACTCATGAAGCCTTCAGTGTTATGTATGCAGGACGATAGTTAAGCCCAGCAAGAGGGCTGGAAGGGTGGAGTTAATCACCCCTCCAGTCAGAAGACCGGAGCTAGATGAATCCTGCAGTTACTTAGACTTGTTGCTTGTTTCAGTCAGTGTTTGTTGTGTAACTGTTCCAATAAAATGCTCAAGCTGTATAGTAGCTGCCTTGTCTGAGTTGAGTCTGCAAAGAACTCAGTATTTTACATTCAGTCACACATGTCAAGGACTTGGGTGCACTGGCGTAGCTAACGAAAGTGCAGTCCAGTGCAGGGGGCTAAATGATGCCCCAGAAGTGACATCACAACAGGAAGTGACATCACAGCTGTATTTCTTTTTCAGGGAGGGTTGGCCATGACTTTTGATTTGGCACTCATTCTACATTAAATTGCATTCTACGTTAAATTCCTCATCGAATGGTATCTAACATGAAGGGATTATTCATACATAACAAGGCTTTCACCATTTTGGCCACTAATATCAAGCTCAGCTTGTTGCCCCCTGTCACCTTGGGGGTCCCAGGACCAGCCAAGGTGCCAGGTTGAGGCTATCAAGGGACCCTGGGCAAAGCCTCTCCCTGGATTGCCAGGCCAGAGGCTGGAGCAGGCTGGAGCAGGGAAGATCAGGCCGAGCTGAGGCCTCCCAAGACCTCAACCAGTGCTGGTAATGAACCAACCCATGATGTCAGCCCTGGGGGAGGTCCCAGGGGAAGTCCCGCCCTCACTGGAAGGGGTGGGGCCTGGCCGGCTGGCTGGGCACCTCATAAGGAGCCCAGCCACGCTGGGGAGAGGTTGCTCTCTCTCTAGCTGGAAGGCTGAGGAGATGGTGGCCCAGGGAGGTTGTGAATCTCCCTCCCCTTACAGGCCACCAGACCCACACATGGAAGGGGTTGGAAGGACACCCCATTGCCCCTGGGGGTACATGTCCAGGACCCTGCACGGGCCAAGGCCAGACAACGCCTGCACCTGAGAGAGCCCCGGGACCAACAGGGAACACGGTAGGATGGGGTCCAGCCCCCAAATCAATGACCCTGCCGTGGGTGACCCCAGCCCCATGGCAATACTGGGCCTCAACTCAATGGCTCCCCTATGCAGCATAGGCTCAGGTCCCACCCACCAGGGTGCCTCCCAGAAGCCAACGCAACCTTTGCCCACCCCTTGGGCCAAAGAGACGGACAGTAGAGATGGGGGGGTCTGGGGGCGTGGGGCGCCGACTCCACTCTTTCTGAACTATCCCGGGACCCTGTGACTTAACAGAGCCCAATGAATGTGAAGGCACTAGCCCGATTAAAGCATGTTGTGAAAAGACCCTAGGGACCCACAGGCCGCCCCCCCAGCCCTTCCTAACCCGGAGCATCAGGTTACGCAACAGAATGCAGCGATCGCACTGCCGCTCACCCGGAAGACACGCCCAGCGTACCGGTAGGCTGACACTACTGGTCCTGCCCCTGAGATAGACGTCACCCCCCCCCCAAAGCCTGCTGCCTGGTGCAATTGCACCCCCCTGCACTTCTGTAGCTACACCCCCGCTTGGATGTGAGCTGCGAATGAAGCTGAAAAAACTGAGTCTGAACTCCCCCCCCCGCAAGTCTGCATGTGATCGCTTATTTTTTTCCCTGTGGTGAAAGACCTTGTGGGGCCATCCGGAAGCAAAGGCAGGAGGCAAGTAAGGGTTAATGTTTTGCATCAGGAAGGAGGTGGGGGAGGAAGGCGGGAGTGTGTTCTCTTGTCCATCTCTGAAAGAACCAATGATCATTGGATGGAGGATGGGCAGTCCAATTTTTTTCTTTAGATGAGGGAGGACTTAACAATTGGGTCTCCAATGCTTCTGGTGCTTTTGCATCAGCAACTCTGAAATGGCCACACGCAGCACACTCCAGTCATCCTCAGCAGGTGATTTACAACAGTGCCCAGCTGCCAGAAATCCAAGGATAGGATTGGGCAATTAGTTCTCTGCAGTGGTGTGTGTGTGGGGGGGGGGAACACTAAGTTTTGAAGGAGCCTGAGCTCCTGTATAACATGGCCCCTCCCCCTAGCATCCAGAGCCATTCATATTTGAAGATCAAAGACTCCAAGCCAGCTGGCTCTGAGAGCAAGGGGAAGGGGCCGCCTCATTACACAGGAGCTCAGGTCCTGCAAAACCTAGCATTTCTCTCTCTCCCCATAGGAACACCACTGGTTCTCTGTCAGGTCAGTAGATCTATTCCAGATCATTGGTGCATACTCAGTGATGGGATCTGCAAATTGAGAAGGGGAATGCTGGGCGGGACTTACGCGGGACTTCCACGTGATTGTCTGCCCGTCCGCAGCGTTCCGCGGCTGACCTGGCCTCGGGGGGGCTGCCCCCGGTTGGCGCGCCCCACCACTGCTCGCCCAGGCACCCGGTGCGCCCCCCACCCGTCCTCCGCGGCGAGCAGGAGCCCCCCCCCCGAGGCCAAGGCAGCCGTGGAACGCTGCAGACGGGCTGCCAATCATGTGTAAGTCCCGCCTAAGTCCCGCCCAGCGTTCCCCTTCTCAATTTGCAGATCCCATCGTTGTGCGTACTGCTCCCCAGAAGATGGGGAAGAACCCTCGGTGCCCCACGGTGACCAATTTGTTCAGCACCTTGAGCATAGTTGCACATATCTATGCCCGCGTGGCATGGAGTCCAGGTTATGTGCAGTAGTGGGTGGCATGCCCCCAAGCACCAACTTGTCCTGTTCTATTGGATATGTTTCAGTGTGTGGACCCCAACTGCCTTTTTTTAAAGGTTTATTTTCTTTGAGATGTGAATAGTTTTTGTGCTTTTATACTGTATATTCTTGTGGTTCACCTTCAGATCATCCTGTAAAAAGGTGGGATAGAAATGGGAAAAATAAAAATAAATAAATGACCAAATAAAGAAAAAATTCTAGCAACAGTCCTACATTCCACATAACCTGCAATTGTACCATTAATTTTACCGGCTCTCTAGCTCTCCCTGCCAATAGAAACACCACACATTGCTTGCTTTTTACTACCCCTTCCTTCCCAGAATTTTATTTTATTTTATGCAGTTCCTTCTACTTAATTTCAGACCTATCTCTCTTCTCTTAAAACTATTTGCAAGTTCAAACGCATTTGCATTATGATATTTTTCCCCCCCAAGAAAGCTACAGTGAGTTCCAGTATCCCCACTGGTGACATGAGATGATGGTTTTATTGTACTTTTAGATCATTAATTTTGTAGAGGAAAATGGGAAATCATGCCTTATCTCTGTCTGCAGACACTTTGCTATGCTAGAGCATGAAATAGTTCACAGTTGGAGATACAGTGATGCTTTCTATAGTTTTGTAATACAAGGCCAAAAAAAAAAAAAATACAATTCCCAGGAAGTATTAGACATCCCTTAGCATTTGAGGAAACAGAGGTCTTATCTGAGAAAATGCTGTGCATGTAGATGTCTTCTGACACATCAAGTGTTCAGAGGGAGACAACTCCAAAAAGTAAGAAGATGCAAAAATGAGTGATTCCTGATTTCACAGGTCTGCCCAGGAGCTTAGGGGGAGCTTTAGAGCACAGTCCTAACCTGGAGTTAGGCCAGCAAAGTTTGGCCGGCACAAGGGCCACCGTAAAGCACATTTGGACCACTCTCGGAGTCAGGGAGGATAGCGCATGTCAGCATGTGTGCTGGCCTCTCTGACTCCGAGAGTGATCCAAACATATTTTATGGTGTTCCAAACTTTGCTGGCCTAACTGTGCTAGCCTATCTCCAGGCTAGGATTGCGCCCTTACTTATGTACTGTCAAAAAGGTGTACAATTTATTTCCACTAATCAATGTTCATGTTCATATTTGCTCATCTCGTGTGCTTGCTAGATATATGCCTTTTCTTTATTTGAAATGGTTCTCACCATGAGCATATGAAATTGCCTTTGGGTTGGCATTGCCTACACTACAACAATGGTTTACAAATTCATCGTGGCCACACAGCCCTCTTGGGATAGCCCCATCGCCCAGCTTTTCCAGATGCTGCCATCTTGAACTGCATGAGATCTCATGTGATTCAAGATGGTGGCACCTGGAGGAGCCGGTAAGAAGAGGTCACCAAGGACATCCTGTGGGGCCCCTGTGAGTTTGCACAGTTTGGGGACCACTGGCCGATAGCAATACACCAGGGTTTGGGATGGGGTGTTCCTCACCCTAGCCTGGACATGGCAGGATCGAACCCAGGACCTTCTGCAGGTGAATAGAATAGAATAGAATTTTATTGGCCATACATGGAATTTCACCATACATGGAATTTTACTTCGGCCCAAAAGCTCTCACATATACCTTAAACTAATAAATAATATCATCACATTAACAAGCCCCCACTAACTCTAAACTTATCCAAATCAAAACCAAAACATCAACCTAATCAGCTATTCAGTAGCCCAATAGCACGGGGAAAAAAACTGTTTTGGGCCTGGTTGTTCTAATGTACCATGTCCTACAACAATGTCCAGAGGGAAGAAGTTCAAACAGATTACGGGCAGGGTGAGAGTGATCTGCAGCAATCCTCTCTGCTCTTTTCCTCATCCGAGCAATATATAAATCATCCATAGAGGGCAAGCTGACTCCTATTATTCTTTCTGCAGTTTTGACTGTCCTTTGGAGTCTATTCTTATCCTGTTTAGTCACTGAACCAAACCGGACCATAATAGAGTTAGAAAGAACAGATTCAATGATTCCTCTATAAAACTGAATCAACAGCTCTTGAGGCAGATTAAATTTCTTAAGTTGGTGCAAAAAATACATCCTCTGCTGTGCTTTCTTAATAATGGAACTGATGTTAACTGACCATTTCAAGTCATGGGAGATTATAGAACCCAGAAATTTGAAGGACTCCACCACTGATACCATACTACCACAAATGGTCAGCGGAGAGAAAGTAGAGGAGCGCCTTCTAAAATCTATTACCATCTCCACTGTTTTTAGTGTATTCAGTTCCAGATTGTTACATCCACTGATGGGATGTTTAATAAATCCTGACTGGTAATGGGGGAAAGCAGAGTCTTTGGTGCAGCGTGTTCCCCTCAGAGAATTACCTCAGGATCTTTCTCTCTCACTCTCACTCAGTCTCAGGCTGTTTGCTAGGAAATAAATACGCAGGCACTGGTAAAGCTTTGTTTCAAACTTGTAACAGTTTACTTACAGTATATAACTTGAAACATATTTTACAGCTTCTGACAATCTGGTCAGAGGTATGCCTGTAACTTAGTATTAATCATGCCCTAGATAGCTGCATGATCTTGCATGCTAGTATGTGAGTCAAAATGGCCGCTCTGCCTCAGAGCTTCTTAGTTGGCACATCTCACTGCTACGAGGACAAGCTGGAAAGAGGGGTACAATGTATCCAGGAGACAGGGGGATAAGCTGTTGGTTAAGGCCACGCCTTCTGCTTAGAAATCACAGAGAGGAACATATAGAGGGGAAAAAACACACACAGGTTATTCATTTCCTTATCGTTTCTATATACTGCCCCCTCTGGACAGCAGACGGAGTTGCACATATCCCAACACCCCGTCTCAACTCCGGATGCATTAGTCCAACAGATTCATACCTTTTCGAAAATTTTGGAATCTGTCTCTCGTCAATGGTTTCGTTAGAATGTCAGCCAGCATCTCTTGCGTTGGACAGTAGTCCATTCTGACAATTCCATTCTTAATCATGTCACGCACAAAATGATTTCGTATATCTATATGCTTTGTGCATGCATTATAGTTTTCAGAATATGCCAATTTCATGCAACTTTGGTTATCTTCAAATATTTGAATTGGCTGTTGTTCTTTTATTCCTAAATCATTTAACAATTGAGAAATCCACATTATTTCTCTACATGTTTCAGATGCTGAAATGTACTCTGCCTCGGTAGAGGAAAGAGCAACAGTAGATTGTTTCCTACTTGCCCAGCATATTGCCCCACCTCCATACAAGATCAAGAATCCACTGGTGGACTTACGATCTGTTCGATCTTCTCCCCAATCTGCATCGGTATATACTATTAGTCTAGGTTTTTCACTGGCTGGTAATTTTAACTTAAATTCTATAGTTCCCTTTAAGTATCTTACGACCCTTTTAACCCCAAGCCAGTCCCATTCTGTGGGAGCATTGGTTTTCCTACTTAATATACCTACAGCGGTGGCAATATCTGGTCTGGTTGTATTTGACAAATAAAGTAACTTTCCTACTGCTTCCCTGTATTTAGTGTTATCTGGTAACAGTATACTTTCCTCTTTTTGTTTAAGAAAATTGGTCTCCATCGGTGTTGCCTTTGGGTGTGCTTCTCTGAGTCCTAGTGATTCTATTAAGTCACAAATCTTTGTCTTCTGACTCAGTAGAAAACTTCCATCTTTTTCTCTGTCAATCTGCATACCCAGGTAATAACTCACTTCTCCTAGTTCCTTTATCTCTACTTCTTTATTCAGATTCTTCACTAGTTCTTGATAATCTTTTTCTCTTCCATAAATACACAATAAATCATCCATGTATGTTAGAACAAATGTCCAATTTCCATCTTTGAACTTTGTATACACGCATTGATCTCCTGTTCCTTGTGTATAGTGTTGTTGTGTTAACAACTGGTGCAGTTTTTCGTTCCAAGATCTAGCTGCTTGTTTTAAACCATACAGTCCTTTTTGGAGTTTACACACCAGGTGAGCCTTTTTACTATTTGTAAACCCTGGTGGTTGCTTCATGTACAGCTCTTCTTTAATTTCTCCATGAAGAAAAGCAGTTTTCACATCTAGATGTTTTACATGTAATTTCTTTGAAGCTGCTATGCTCAGTAGTAGTCTAATAGTGGTGTGCTTTACTGCTGGCGCGAAAACTTCATCGAAGTCTTCTCCATATTTCTGAGAAAAACCTTTCGCTACGAGTCTGGCTTTGTAGCGCTCTACTTCTCCTTTTGCACCTGTTTTGGCTTTAAATACCCACTTACAATCTATTGCCTTTTTCTCTGCAGGCAATTGTGTCAGTGTCCATGTTTTATTTTTGTGTAGTGCATCTATCTCTTCTTGTGCAGCTTTTCTCCATTTACTAGATTCACTTGCAGACATTGCTTCCACTTCCTCCCAAGACTCTGGTTCTCGTTCTGATGATGTCCTTGCAATGCATGACATTCCAAGTCGTGGAGGTGGTATGCCTTTGTTTTCTCTAAGTGAACGTCTGGGATCTGCCATTACCTGGTCTGTTGTGGTGGTGACTTCCAGCTCTGGCATTTCCCCTTCTTCTTCCATTTCCGCTTCTGCTGCTGCACTGGTTTCAGACTCTGGTGATGAGGCTTCTGATGTGCTGCCAAGATAAACTGGTACATACAACAGTTCCACATCTGTCTGTGATAGACCATCTAACAAATTTTTATCTTTATCTGCTCTTTCATTCTCTGCAAAATGCAATCCATGCCTTATGGTTACTTTTCTTGTTTTCATATTCATTACTTTGTAACCTTTTGTACCTGGAGCATAACCCACAAAAATGCCTTCTTCAGCTCTGGCGTCCAGCTTGGACCTTCTTTCTTTTGGAATATAAGCATATACTTTGCATCCAAATACACGTAGATGTTCCATATTTGGTGCTCTACCATGCCAGAGTTCAAAAGGTGTCTTATGGTTTGGTGTACCTTTAGTGGTTAATCTGTTTTGCAAATAGTTGGCTGTTACTATTGCTAAGTCCCAAAAACTTGTGGGTAGCTTTGCGTCTGTTAGCATAGACCTAACCGTGTCTAAAAGACTTCTATTCTTGCGTTCAGCTATACCATTTTGTTGTGGAGTATATGGTACAGTGACTCTGTGTACAATTCCTTTGCTTTCTAACAACTCCTTTGTGTGATAAGACGTGTATTCACCTCCATTGTCTGTTTGTAATGCCTCAGGATTTCTACCAAACTTTGTATTTACTGTAGCTATATATTTTTTGATCATCTCGTGCACTTCACTTTTCTCCTTTAAAAGATAAAGCACGGTATACTTTGAAAAGTCATCTATAAATGTCAACACATATTTATATCTTCCTAGATAGGGATTGGGCATGGGTCCCATCAGATCGGTGTGAACAATTTCTAATATTTTTCTGGTGCGTTGCTCAGTCCTCTTTGGGAAGGAAGGACTGACTGCTTTCGCTTTTATACAACATTCACATCTTTCTGCGTGATTGTCACAGGGTTTTACCTTTAATCCCTTTGCAAGGTTCTTGTGCTGCATTTCTAGAATAGCTTCAGTACTTCGGTGTCCCAATCTGCGATGCCAGAGGTGCAAACAGTCGTTTGTGCAGGTTTGGTTTGCATAGTTTAGCTGTTCTTCCTCCTGATGCAGATCTGAGAAAAACACTCCATCCTTTCTAAAGCCTTGAGCCATTAATACATTATCTTGTACTCTTGTTATGGTACATTTGTGTTTTATGAAATTAACTTCAAAACCACGTTCAGTTAACTTTGCTACACTTAACATATTCCCATTAATGTCTGGAGAATATAATACGTCATTTACAGTAACTTTATTTCATCATCTGCCACACAGTTTAGTTTTACTATGCCTTTCCCATAAATTTGAGTTTCTTTCCCATTGGCTACAGTTATTTACCCTCCTATGTTTTCATTCAGTTCTTGAAAATAACTTTTGTTTGAACATGTGTGGGTTGAACAGCCTGAGTCAATTATCCAAGTCTGACTCCCTAGCTTCGGTTCATTGATGCAACAATTAAGGTCCTTTTTCTGTTTCTGCTTTCCTTTGCTACTTTGAAAATGACCATTCCTGTTTCTCTGACTTTCTCCTTGACTCCTTTTTCTTTCTGAGCTTGAATGTGTCTTATTGTCTGACCAATTGGTATAACAGTCACTTGCAAAATGACCAATCTTTTTACATTTAAAACAGGTAATTCTTTTGTTTGTTTTTCCCTGTACCTTGTAATTTGAGCTAGACTCAGAAAAATCTTCATTTCTGTGAGGAAAACATTCTGATCTTAGTTCCTTTAAAACACTTTTATAAGTTTTATTTTCTTTAGAGTCCATTGCTGTTTTAAAACTTGAAAATGTTTTGTCAGACAAACACCCTACTAAATATCCCATTCGTTGGTGCTCAGTAAATTTCATATCAGTGAGTGCAAGGTCATTAAAAATCTGAGTTAATTTGCTACAATATTGGTCACAATCTTCTTTTCTTTCCAATCTGAGTTGACACAAATCATTAATTAGACTGAATTGGGCTTTTAGTCCTGTTCTGGCATAATTCTCTGTCAGAATCTCTATCATCTCTTTTGCGGTACAGCAGTCTCTCACATAGGGCAACTGAATATCTGTTAATGATATCAGAATAAGACATCTAGCTTTTCCATCTGCACAATCCCATTTCCTTATTTCATCTTCCCCTGTTGTTGGGCGGGATTCATTTAAAGCAGGCAAAGCATCATACATTTGTATCTCTGTCTTCATTCTGTAAAGCCAGTCATTAAACGTTTTGGGGTCTAGCTTTATCATTGGTTGAAAGATTAAAGCTCTCATATCTGACCCTTCTGCCATCTTTCACTAGCAAGTAAAGTCAGCCTTTAAAAAATTTTGAGTGAGGAAAAAATATTTTTTTTTATTTCAGGTTAATTAAAACTTCTTTTCTTAGTGTGAAGTCTGGCCAACTGGTCTGGTCTGGGCCCGTAACCTGATGGGATGTTTAATAAATCCTGACTGGTAATGGGGGAAAGCAGAGTCTTTGGTGCAGCGTGTTCCCCTCAGAGAATTACCTCAGGATCTTTCTCTCTCACTCTCACTCAGTCTCAGGCTGTTTGCTAGGAAATAAATACGCAGGCACTGGTAAAGCTTTGTTTCAAACTTGTAACAGTTTACTTACAGTATATAACTTGAAACATATTTTACAGCTTCTGACAATCTGGTCAGAGGTATGCCTGTAACTTAGTATTAATCATGCCCTAGATAGCTGCATGATCTTGCATGCTAGTATGTGAGTCAAAATGGCCGCTCTGCCTCAGAGCTTCTTAGTTGGCACATCTCACTGCTACGAGGACAAGCTGGAAAGAGGGGTACAATGTATCCAGGAGACAGGGGGATAAGCTGTTGGTTAAGGCCACGCCTTCTGCTTAGAAATCACAGAGAGGAACATATAGAGGGGAAAAAACACACACAGGTTATTCATTTCCTTATCGTTTCTATATACTGCCCCCTCTGGACAGCAGACGGAGTTGCACATATCCCAACATCCACAGCACAGGGCAAGCTGTTCAACCTCCCGTCTGTATGCAGATTCATCACCATCATGAATAAGACCGATGATTGTTGTACCATCTGCAAACTTCAAAATTTTAGCAGGTGAACTACTATATAGCTACAGCTCCAACCCCATCACTTGTCCTTTACTATCTCATGTAATATAACATGGAGACTCCTGCTTTATTTATTTATAGAAACCATTTCTATACTACCTTTCCATCCTAATATGGGAGTGGGAGCGCAATCCTAAACTGAGTTAGGGTGGCATAAGCGAAGCCAGCAAAGATTGGCCAGCACAAGGGACACCGTGAAGTATGTTTGGACCACTCCCGGAGTCAAAGAGGCCAGCACACAGACGTGAGCCATCCTCTCTGACTCCGAGGGCAGTTCAAATAGGCTTTAGGGTGGCCCTTGTGCTGGCCAAACTTTGCTGGCTTTGCTTATGCCGGCCTAACTCCAGTTTAGGACTGTGCTCTGGGAGGCAAACTAATTTTTTACTAATAAATAGTAAAAAATTATACTGTTAAACTATTTTAAATTATACATACACACACAATTATATAGTATTAGTATAGTACTATTATATAACTACATATATACACAGTATACACACACACACACACACACACACACACAGAGTATATATACACACACACACAACAGAGAGAGAGAGTACACACACACACACACACACACACACACAATTTAAACAATAATTTAAAACTACAATTTAAAATAACTCATCAAACACCTTCATATTCTTCAAAAGGTTGTTTTCTCAGTGATTAATTTTTTTTATTCATGTAATGTAACAAAGCATCCAGAGAAAGTGAAACTATTAGTAGTTTTAACTTCAGAGATCCCAAAAATATTTAATTGTAGACCATATGTAAGATTGAACAAATTGTGATGGGCACAGAGAATGAACAGCATTCCCTTTAAGTTGTGCAGAGCTACACGGTGTTTCTCAAACTGTGGGCCAGGACCCAAGGTGAGTAGTGCCCTGATGTCAAGTGAGTCGCGGAAAGCCATTTCGAAAGCTACAGTCCTCGCTACATTCCTTTTGTGCGTATGTTAACAGTTTGAATTTTCAAGTGAGGGTTTCCTTTTTTAATTGTTTTAGTTCAGTACTTTTGCATAGTATTTTGTCCTAATCTTCCTTTCTGTAATGGAATATTTCATAGTTGTACAATTGCTGCCATTCAAGAGTGCCAGTTTATATTCCAGGAGTGTCATTTTATTATGACACAAGGACAGCACTTCCTGCTTGATGATGTCACTTCTGGCTATGACATCACTTCCAGGTTAATGACATCATTTCCAGTGGGTCCTGACACAAGTGCTGTTCTAGAAATTCCTCACTTGGGAATTGATTAGGACAAATATTATGTAAAAGGACGGGAATGAAGACATTTTAGAAACTCTCAATTGAAAATTCAAATTTTAATACTCACAAAGGGATTAATGCAAGAGTCAGGTCCAAGATGGCTGCTTCCAGCTTTCCACAGCCCACCTGACAGTAGGTCGTGATCCACCAAGTGGGTCCTGACTCTGACCCACATTTTGAGAAACACCGGCCTTGCTACAATAGGGAGAGGATAGCTGAAACTGTAACAGTACATTTGGTACTGGTATCCCTTGCGAAGACCCACTTAGAGTACCGATGCATTTAGAGCAGTGGTATTCAAACTTTTTTGACCGGGACCCACTTTTTAGAATGGCACTCGTGTCTGGAGCCACCAGAAGTGATGTCATTAACCTGGAAGTGATGTTGTGGCAAGAAGTGGCATTAGCAAGCAGGAAGTGATGTCATAATAAAATGACACTCCTGAAATGCAAATTGGAGTTCTTGTACTATAGAAATTGTTCAACCGTGAAACGTCCCTGAGAGAAAGCAGGATTAGGACAAAATATTATGTAAAAGCACTGAACTAAAAACAAAATTTTTAAAAACCCTCACTTGAAAATTCAAACTGTTAACACTCACAAAAGGAATATAACAAGAGTAAGGTCTGCAGTTTCCAAGATGGCTGCTCCCAGCTTTCCGCGACCCACCTGACATCAGGTTGCGACCCACCAAGTGGATCCCAATCCACAGTTTGAATAACACTGATTTAGAGGAGCAAGGGGCCCTAGATCATGTTTCAATCTAACAGCCGAACACTTCGTGAACTGTGCTTTTCCACTAGGCTGACAGAGGACAGCTGAAGGCAAGCAGCCCTTCATACAATCCCTAATAATTTATTATGATACAGGACTAAACAGGCAAACAAGACAGAGAGCAGAGAGAAGGAGATAAAAGAGGCAGGCGTGTGTTCAAAGGGAACATAACGAGCTGTTATTCCCTCAATCTCTGGAAAGTTCAGAGTTTCGCTACCTACAGAAGCTAAAAATTGATCCGTAGGAAAAAAACAACAGAGAATGTTTAACTTTACTGGGGGCTACAGGGGAGTCTCAGCGTCTGACACAGAGAGATGTTGATCTGAATTCCTCCAGGCGGGTTGGAAGGCAGGGCTGATTTGAATTACGTGAGGGGCCTGTGGAGCGTACATATGCCCTCTTTCTGGAAACTTTTTCTTGGAAACCTAACTTTGTCTTCTCAACCTGGGTTTGGCAAGGATGACTGGAATCCAAACAACCCATGCTCTGCTCTCATTCCTATTCTCGTTCCTATTCAAACAACCCACGCTGCTGCTCTCATTCCTATTCTATTCAGGACCCATCTGCCTGCCCCACTTGGTGTTCAGACCAGTTGCGTAGGATAGCTACAGGGGGAGTGGTACAGTAAGCATTGCAGGAGCAGCAATGCACTGTGTAAGCCCTCCTCCTACTCACCATCACTACCATTCTGGGCAGCGATTGGCTCCCACGGCAAGTGGGAAAGGATGTTTACATGGCACATTGTGGCACCTCCAATACTTACCATGCAGCCCCCTATAACTATGCTACTGAGGGCACAATCCTAACCTGTTGTGAATTTGTGGTAATTATAGCAGAGTTGGAGGCTCGCGGACCCATTCAGCGCTTGCCTAGCGCGATCGGAGCGGAGGAACGAAGCGATCGCTACATTTGAACATCAAAGCCATTTTATTGGTTTCAGTAGCGAAAGTGAGAAGATGAGAAGTTTAGTTTGCCGGTTGGCAAAAGCCGGCGAAGGCTTGCCGCGTACAAGCGGCTTTTTGACGTATTCTTCACAGTTCGAGCGCACACATGGTACAGACAGAAGAACAAAGGGTGCAGTCAGACTATATCTGGTAGGTGGGTACTTAGAGACCCTCGTGCCCCATGTTGACCAATGGGGTGACCTTTAGAACACCATGAGCTCATGAGAGAGTGGGGTGTTTGTTAGCCAGTGCTTCCCGTGAGAGACATAGCACTACCAAGCTGGGAGGCTGATTAACTCAAGGATTCAAGGACACGCAGGTGTCCTATCTGCTCTGGAGACGAAGAGACGGAATGCCAGTTTCAACCAGTTCTGGAGTGTGTGGTGTGAAACTGCAACATAACCTGGAGTTAGACCAGCACAATTAGGCTAGCCAAGTTTGGCTGGCACAAAAGAGACACCATAAAGCGTGTTTAGACCAGTCTCGGAGTCAGAGAGGCCAGCACTCCCTGATTCCAAGAGTGCCCCAAACATGCTTTACGGTGGCCCTTGTGCCAGCCAAACTTTGCTGGCCTAACTGTGCCAGCCTAACTCCAGATTAGGATTGTACCCTGATTCAGACATTCCTTTCCATGACTCTTGTGCCTCCATTTTGTTTCCAAACACATCTTTCTACTCCCCCTACCCTCCAATAATGCTCTCTCCCCCCCCCCCCCCGCCCCATGCAGATATTCCATTTTTTGCCTTCAGGCAGAGCTGGTTGAAGGGGGGGGGGAATGAATTTTTCATTTCTTCTACCCTGTAAAATAGAGTTCAAGCTAATCAGTACACAGAGATGTGATACACCTTGTTCTCACTGAAATTATTTTGAACAGTAAAAACAAGGCTGAGACTATGTTGTTGTTGTTGTTTCACTCTGCATTTCCCCCGCCCTGTATTTCTCCTCAACTCTGCCCTTCGCAACCAGGGGAATCCTAATTGAGGGTCCAGAGTTCTATTACACTATAAATAAGCAAGGGAGGCACACGGTTAGAGATTCTTGTTTCCAAGCTAGAGATCTGTCCTCACTCAGTTTTGGGGGGTGTTGCCAACTCCCCATGATAATTTCTGCTCCTCTGCTCATCATCGCTGCTGGGATCCTGTGGCCAGTAGTGCTCAAGCCTGGGATAACTTTGCGAGTGCAGGTAGAATGGAGAGTTTACTCTGTCGTCATCTTAATATGTCCATATTTTCTTTGGAGCAATAATTAAAATAACATATTCACCAGCTGGTTTTTTTCCCCTAGATTTAATCTGCTCAGGCTCTGATTTGCATATTAAAAGCACTTAATTAGCCCCTCAGAGTGTCTGAGCACGAATAGTGCAATAACTGGTCATGTAGTCACCAGAGACCACCTTTTCTCTCCCCCCACCCCGTGCGCAAAACTCCCCCTCCCCTCCTCCTTCTCCCTGCGCTTTTCGGAAGAACTCATGTATACACAGTCTCAGTCTCTGGATGGTAGTAATGGCCATGTGTAGAGGGTTGTCGGCTTTGTTTTGCAGCATTGAGGGACTATAATGTCGGATTGCTTCATTCTTGTCTTTCTCCTTCCCTTTGATGTGTCGTGTTTGATCTGTTGGCTTGTCTGTCAGTTCTGTATCCATCCTTCCTCTCTCCCTCTCTCCCTCTCTCTCTCTCCCCCCCCCCATTGAGTCAGATGTCTGAGAGCTGGGAAGCGGAGAAAACAGTCTTTGGCCAATGGCAACAGTCTTGGCCTTGGTCCGATCAAATGGTCACAGGATGTCCCTCCTCCAGTTTGCTTTTGGGGAACTGGAAAGAAGGTGCTTCCACCTTCTCAGTTATTCTCCTCCTGAAGATGTCTGAGGGGATAGTTTTGTTGCCTTTGCAGGACATCTGCAAAATTACAAGGCTGGCCCAGATTCTCACTGTGGCTCTCAGCAACACTTCAAACAAGTGAAACTAGAAGCAACTTTCAGGAACACTATTAAGGAGAAGCATTGGAGAATTTTCCAGGGAAGGCAAATGAGTTTCTGCAAGACCTGAAATTTGGCAGGGCAAATGCAAACATCAGAGCAGTGGTGTAGCTACTTATGGGGTGGGGGCCCAACGCCCCAGGTGCCATCTTCAGGGGGGGTGTCACCACTGAACCCAAAATTTCAAAAATCGCGAGTTTAAGGAATAATATGGTCATGCTGTATACCGTTGGGTGTGGAATTCCACCTGAAATTCAATGAAGAAACTATTCTATCAAAAGTTATGGTTAAAAAAGTAAAAACCGAAAATAAAACTTTTTGAATAAATTGTGATTTTCAAAATTGCGGTTTTAAGGAATAATTTTAAGGAATAATACAATCATGATGCATACCGTTGGATGTGGTATTTCACCCAGAACTCAATGGAAAAAACCGGAGTGTAATATCTCTATTCTAGCAGAAGGTATGGTCAAAAAAGTAAAAACTGAAAATAAAACTTCAAATTGTGATTTTCAAAATCGTGGTTTTAAGGAATAGTACCATCATGCTGCAAACCATTGGATGTGGATTTTCACCCAAAACCCAGTGAAAAATGCCAGAGTGTAATATCTCTATTCTATCAAATGTTATGGCCAAAAAAACCAACACGAAAATAAAACTGTTTTTGTAAAAATTGTGGTTTTTAAAATCACTATTTTAAGGAATAGTACCATCATACTGTATACCGTTGGATGTGGAATTTCACCAGGAATTCAATGAAAACCCTCAGAGTGTAATACCTTAATGCAAGCAAAAGTTATGGCCAAAAAAACAAAAAAAAACCCACCCCAAAATACACATTTCTTATATGGGGTGTCTAACACAAAGCCTGTGGCCTGCATGATGAGTCCACAAATGAGGCCTACAGAACCTTTTTATCTGCCCCCCACCCAGAGGCGGATCTACAGGGAGAGCAGAGCTCTAAGTGTTGCAAGAAGCCTTACCCTGTCATGTAAATCCCTCCTCTCCCTTGCTGCTGTAGCCAGTAAGCAATGCCAAGATGTTGCTTTTCCCTGTGAGGATTGGCTAAAACGGTGCAGGAGAGGAGTGATTTCCACTGCAAGGTAAGGCTTCTTGCAAAACTTAGAGCTTTGCCCTCCCTTAGATCTGCCTCTGCCCCCACCCTGTGTTGCTTGCCTTGTCTCCTGACCTCTTGCAGCAAACAAGCAACTCCAGCGCAATTAGTCATCTGACCCTGCAGGGGGTGTCGAGAGCAGGAATTGAAGTTTCCACCAGCAAAGGCACAGAGTGCAGGAATGCAGAGCAAGCAAAACATGCTAAGAAACTAGTGTGTGTGTTGCTCCTAACTCACTCAGGCCTCAGTGGTGCTAATGAAAGGCAGTTTGTGTGATAATTGGGCTTTCCATATCTAAAGCGTTTCTACGTAAGAACAAAGTGCTCATTTCTTGTCACTTCCTGCTTAATGATGTCATTTTCTGCTCATTGATATAACATCCAGCCCTCAGTAGCCACAATGAATGCTAACTGGCCCTTTGTACAAAATGATTTTGACACCCCTGGTCTTATGTTAACAAAACGTAGATTTTCTTAACTCAAAAGGTGTTAGTGACACCCTCAGGTAGGGGTGTGTGTGTGTGTGTGTGTGTGTGTGTGTGTGTGTGTGTGTGTGAGAGAGAGAGAGAGAGAGAGAGAGAGACCACTAATGACCAAAATTGTGGTAATTGTGGTTTTTTACGCTATATATATTGTTCAGTGTGTAACTTAAGGCAGAATGTAATGAAATAAATCTTATTGAATTATTTGTATTTTATCAAAAGTTTAAGCCCAGCAATTTTCAAGTAGTTGAAAATTTTCAATACGGGCATGCCACAAATAGTCTGCAGGTGAGCTGCAGGATTTTGGGGGAGAGTAATTTATTGATAGGGCCAGGGCTTTTTTTCTAATGTAACGCACCCCAACTGCGTTCCGGCACCTTTTTCAAGCAGTCCCCCGCAGTTGGAGCTGGCTGTTTTAAAAAATTCCGCGGCTGGGGCAGGGCTATTTTGGGGGCGTGCCTCTTGCCGACTGCTGCCTGGAGCGTTCGGCTCCTTTTCAAAGCAGCGGAGAGCTGCTCCTGAGAGCCACCGAGCGCTGATCCCCGTGCCTCTAACAGCGCGAAAACACCCTCCAAAAATAGCCCCACGTGGCCAGACAACGAGCACACAGACGCTGTTCCCTGCACCTCTAACAGCGCGAGAACAAAAATAACCCCACGTGGCCAGACAACAGAGGAAGCTCCGGGAGAGGCTGTGCGCGAGTCGCAGCCTCCGCAGCGTCAAGGAGCACACAGACGCTGTTCCCTGCGCCTCTGACGGCGCGGAGGGGGAGGGGGAAGGCTATCAAAGGCCGCGGCTCCCAGTGTGCCCGGACACCCCCAAGCGCTGTCTCTGCGCCTTTAACGGCACCGGAGAAAACCGGGGCTGAAATTAGCCCACCAAAGCCGCCTGGCAAACAAGCGGGCGATCGGGAGGTTGCAGAACGAAGCTGCAGCGCTCCCAGCACCTGGGAGCCCCCAGGCACTGCGCCTGCATCTCTGAAAGCGCCGAGAAAAAGGCAGGGCCAAAATTAGCCTGCCTTAAAAGCCAGCAAAAGACAAGGACAAGGAGGTATTGGGGAAGCCCCTCAAGCTGCCTCTGTGCCAACGGAAGAAGGAAAGGGAGTGTACAGGCTGGTGTTAATAAAAAAAATGGTTTAAAAATAAATAAATAAACAAACAAACAAATAAACAAGTTGTGAGTTCCTGCCCCCCTTTTTTTTTTTTTTTTTTTTTTTTTTTACAAAAAAAGCACTGGATAGGGCCATTGGAGATCTGAGCCCCCCGCTGGCAATGTGGTGTACCCTGACAATTTTAGTGCCTTGTTAGGGTGCCCATGAGATTAAAATGGTTGAAAATAGCTATTATAGCCAAACAAACACACAAAACCTGACTTATGTAACAAAAAATAGATTTCCTTAATACAAAATTGACCAATGATAACATCAGAAGGGCCCCGCTGGATCAGGCCAAAGGCCCAACTCGTCCAGTTTCCTGTATCTCACAGTGGCCCACCAGATCCCTCAGGGAGCACACAAGGCAACCAGATACTTGTATCTCGCAGCCACTCCCCTGCATCTGGCATTCTAAGGTAGTCTATTACCCTTGAACAACCCCCAAGGGAGACACCAGAATGAGGTTGGGGTTTGACGTTATTAAACACAAGTGCAAATCATGAAATCTACTGAACACCCGCCCCTCTCTCCCCAGTCTGAGGTAAGCAAAAGAACCCCCCCCCCAAAAAAAAATCCTTCCATCCACAGCCAATTTGGATGACAAAAAAAAAAAATTCCTACCTAGCCCTCATGATCAGCAACCAGCTTGTCTCAGACTGGAAATGCCCGTCACAGCTTGTAACCTGTGATGGAGTTTTCCTCCACAAATCTATCCAATCCCCTTTTAAAGGCACCCAGGCCAGATGCCATCACCACATCTTATGGCAAGGAGTTCCACAGACTAATTACATGCTGGGTAAAGACATATTTTCTTGTGTTTGTTCTAACTCTCCTAACACTCAGCTGTAGAGTATGTCCCCTGGTTCTGGTATTGTATGAGAGGGAGAAATATTCCCTCTATCTACTCTATCCACCCCCTGCATAATTTTGTATGTCTCAATCATGTCCCCCCCTCAGGTGCCTTCTTTCTAGACTGAAGAGCCCCAAACGCTGTAACCTTTCCTCATAAGAGAGGTGCCCCAGCCCAGTAGTCATTTTGGTTGCTCTCTTCTGAGAGCTAACAAGGTGTTGTTATGATACAGCATGGAACTAATAAGTTATTATATCAGCTTCCTTTTCCATGCATCAGAGCTAAAACTGGAACTCTTATTCAGTTGTGTGAGTGCCAGCAAGTTGTCCACTGGGGTTTTTTGTTTACTGATTTGCTAGGTGACCTGTACTGATCAATAGTTAAATAAAGTTAATGGGGGTGACACCATATGTTAGCTCACAGGGGGCGCAATCCTAACCTGGAGTTAGGCTGGCACAGTTAGGCCAGCAAAGTTTGGCTGGCACAAGGGCCACCGTAAAGTATGTTTGGACTACTCTTGGAGTTAGCGCACAGACGTGCGCCATCCTCCCTGACTCCTCAGAGAGTGGTCCAAAAGCACTTTAAGGTGGTCCTTGTGCCAGCCAAACTTTGCTGGCCTAACTGCCGGCCTAACTCCAGGTTAGGATTGCGCCCTGGGTGACATCAACCCTAGTTGTAGTAGTCTATGGAACTCCTTGCCGTCAACCCTAGTTGATGTCACTGGTGGGACGTTTGGGTGGTGCTGGTCACTGGCTTAGATGACTTTTAAGGTGGATTCTAAATATGGTGGACTACAGTCTATCAATGGTCATTAACCTTGTTGGCTACATTGAACCTCCAGATGCAGGGGCAGTATGTCACTGAGTACTATGTGCAGAGGAGCAACAGCAGGGGAGGATTCAGACGTTCATCCACTGCTTGTGGGGGGAATATTCACTGCATTTATTTTCTGGCCATTATTATTATTCATTTCCTGTCATGACTATTTCCTGTCATGACTCATTACTCAGCCTCATTACTCAGCCTGTCTCGGACTATCTCATTACTATCTCAGCCTCACCTCCTGAGCAGGGTTGTTATGATGACCAAAGAAGTGCACATCACCATTAGCTCCTTGGAGGTATAAAATGTGAATAAATAAATAAATAAATAAATAATGGGGGGTTTGTAAAAAATTAAGTAGCCCCGGGTGCAAAATGGCCTAGTTATGCCACTGCATCAGAGAAACACAGAATGGATACCTGGTTGCTGTTGTATCCTTTAGGGCTCAGTCCTAACTTGCGCTGGAACGGGAAGGCCTGCAGGCCTGCGCAGTGTCCAGTGTATGTTGGGGCTGCTTGGAGCCTCTATGGGGCAAAGGCACATTCATACCCTTTCCCCTGGGTAGGCACCAGCCTTGCCTATGGGCTCCTCAGATTTGCACCTGCTGTTTAGCAGGCACAGAGCCAAGGATGCTGCACAGCCCAAATCAGGGCCGTGTGGCCTGTGGACAGGAGCTGGGAGGTAGCCTAGTGGCTGCATCCCAACTCCACCCCCTCCCGGGGCAAGCAGGCCCACCCCCACCTGGAAATGCTCTCCCTCCTGCCCAGAAATGCCCCTGCACCAGCCAGCAGGAGTGTGCCACCAGTTTCATCCAGCGCTATTGGGCTGATGCTGATGCTATCGTTGGCCCAATGGCCACAGCACTGATGCGAGGATGCCTGTTGGCACTCTTGCACCAGTGCTGCTGCTGCTGGGCCAACGCTAGTGGCTAGCGTTGGCCCAACACAGGGCCTTGGATTGTGCCCTTAGTTAGACAAGGGCCATCTCCTGTTGGCAGGGAAGAGATCTTTATATTGAACTATTAGGGGGCCATCCTAATCAACTTTCCAGCACTGACATCAGTGATGTCATCTGGGCGCGCCAGGAACCGGAACACCCGGATGATTGGCAGCCCTCCGCCCCTATGGTGGAGGCCAGCCACGCCTTCCTGCGCCTGGAATAGCTCCATTTCAGAGCAATTCGGACGCACGGGAGGGCGGGAGGGTCCAGAAACAGCACGCCCGTCCTCGGGAGAGGCAGCGCGGCCCAGGCCCATCCGCGGAACAAGCGGAACGGCGTACCGGGCCGTTCCGCCAGGATGACAACGCTGACTGACATAGCCGTGCCAATGGGGCACGTGCTGCATTCTTCAGTGGAGTAGTAGTCACGGTGGCCTCCTTAAGGTAAGGGAATGTTTGCTCTCTTACCTCAGAGCTGCATTGCCCTTAGCCATGTGCTGGAAAGTTGGTTAGGATCGTGCACTCATTAAGATATTACAGTGGAGCAGGCTTTTTGGCAGATGCAGGATTCATGGGGTGCTCAGTAAAGTGAGGACTGATCTCACAGATCTTCACGATGGCAAGCATAGTTGGCTGACATATCAGGAGTATATAAGAATATTATCTTGAGGTCTTAACCATCTCCTTCCTCACAGGTGGCTCATAACTGTTTTGAAGAGGGAAATGAACTCTAGCCCAGCCTGGACTGACCATGAAGGAGAGTGCAGTACGTCACTTTGGGCACTGGGTGGTCCACAAGAGCAAAATGGCAGCCCCCTCAGCACCTACCTCCAAGGATAACCTGAAGACAAATGAATGTGCAATGGCACCATGATACGTTTCCTTTCCAAAAAAAGGGGGGGAATGGGAATGTGGTTTCAATAGAAAAAGGCAGGGCAGACAAAATTTGCTGCTTAGCCTCAGGCAGCAAAATGTCATAGGCCAGCACTGTGCATAGTACCCTTGATTCGATCCCTCATATATCCCATTAAGGGCACAATCCTAACCTGGATGTAGGCCCCAACAGTTAGGCCAGCAAAATTTGAATGGCACAAGGGTCACCGTAAAGCACATTTGGACCACTCTCGGGGTCAGGGAGGATGGTGCACGTCTGTGTGCTACCCTCTCTGACTCCAAGAATGGTCCAAACATACTTTATGGTGTCCCTTGTGCCGGCCCAACTTTGCTGGCCTAACTGTGCCAGCATAACTGCAGGTTAGGATTGCACTTTCAAACATTGCACTTTCAAGTGGTCCAAGGACACAGAGGTGCGCCATCCTGCCTGACTCCAAGAGTGGTCCAAACGTCCTTACAGTGGCCCTTGTGCCAACCAAACTTTGCTGACCTAACTGTTCAGGCCTAAATTCAGGTTAGGATTGTGCCCTTAAGGTCGCAGGTAGTGAAGAGCATAGATGGGACTTCGAGTCCCTAAACAGCCATTGCACGTACCGGGCAGTGAAGGCTGGATTAAATGAGATATTAGTCTAACCTGGCACACTCAACTCCTTATACCTTTTAGGGTGCAATCCTAACCTGGAGTTGGGCTGGCACAGTTAGGCCAGCAAAGTTTGGCTGGCACAAAGGACACTGTAAAGTATATTTGGATCACTCTTGGAGTCAGAGAGGTCAGCACACAAACATGTGCCATCCTCCCTGACTCAGAGAGTGATCCAAACATGCTTCACTGTGGCCCTGGTGCTGGCCAAACTTTGCAGGCCTAACTGTGCCGGCCTAATTCCAGGTTAGGATTGCTCTCTTAAAGAGGAGGCCTCTGGAGGGCCAGGGAGGCATTTTAATATCTAAGGCCCAGTGGCGTCATGCAGCCGGAACGCTGGGCGGGAGGAACGGGTGAGCGGCAGCCCACCCGTTGCGTACCGCTCCGTTTCGCCGTCTTCG
>JAJKFI010039941.1:0-25734 GCA_029204185.1 Lerista edwardsae | reverse complement strand
TTGATTGATTGATTGATTGATTGATTGATTGATTGATTGATTGATTGATTGGTGGCACTGGTGGCCCACCTACACCTGCAGGGGTTTTTCCTTTACCCTTATCTGGACAATGTCCTGATCTGCTCCCCCTCCAGGGCCCAAGCCAGCAGGGATGTCCAACTTACCCTAGCGTGCCTACAGAACCACGGCTTTGTAGTCAATTTACGGAAAAGCTCACTCCAGCCCACCCAGGATACGTATTCCTGGATACGAAGAGGGCTCAGTTCTCCCTGTCACCTGAGACACAACAGAAACTTTGGGACCTGTCACGGGAGGTCCAGCTGAAGTACTCCCAGGATGTTCTCATCCTGGCCAGGTTACTGGGCATGCTAGTCTCCTGCCAGGATGTGATAAAATGGGTGTGTGCCCACTCCAGGGCCCTACAGACGCTGCTCCTTCCACTGCAGGGGGCAATACAGAAGAAAAGACACCCGAATGTAGTGATTCCACCCAGAGTGAAGCAGGATCTGTCTTGATGGGTGGACAGGAGATGACTGGCAGAGGGATCCAGTTTGGGGTCTCCAACCTGGCAGGTGTTAACAACAGATGCCAGCCTGCTGGGTTGGGGGGCTCACATGGAGGGGGCCCTGGCACAGGGGACTTGGCAGGAAGAAGAGTCTCCACATAAATGTTCTGGAGCTCAAGGCAGTAAGGCTAGCCCTCATGGCTTTCAGGGAATCAGTCTACCTGGGTCATGTTCTTGTCAGGCCAGACAATGTGAGTGCAAAAGTATAGATAAACAAGCAGGGGGCACGCAGGTCCAGCAGTCTGTTCAGGGAGGCTCGCCTGCTGATGGAGTGGGCAGAGCAGAACACTCTGGCCATCAAAGTGGAGCATCTTGCGGGGGTGGCAAATGCCACAGTGGATTGGTTGAGCAGGAGGCGCCTGATAGAGTCAGAGTGGCAACTCAACCCCGAGATGTTCCAGCTACTCGTACAGAAGTTCGGGAACCCAGTACTGGACTTGTTTGCCACAAAGGAAAACGCTCAGCTATGCAGATTTGTGACAAGGGCTCCACAGCAGGGCGGAGAAGACATAGACACACTTCAATGCCCATGGCCAGTGGGACTCCTTTATGCATTCCCACCAGTAGCTCTAATCCAGAGGGTACTGCAGAGAATACGACAGTTGAAAGCGGACGTGATTCTGATCACGCCAAGATAGCCGTGGCGTCCGTGGTTCCCAGAACTATTAAAACTTTCAGTTCAACCACACTGGGTCCTCACAGTGTGGAAGGATCTGCTGCTGCAGGGGTCCACGGTACACCCACAATCTCAACTCTTCCACTTGACAGCATGGAGGTTGAGAGGAGCATGCTGTCAGAGCTAGGATACTCCAAGCGGGTAACCAAGACCATGCTCGCTTCCTGTAGGAGTTCCACTAGTAAGACTTATGGCTCGACTTGGTGTACCTTCACGAGGTGGGCCGTCAACGAGGGTGTCTCTGTGGTCAAAGCAGAAATCAAGCATATGCTGGCTTTCCTACAGGAAGGGATAGAGAAGGGGCTGTCTACCAACATCCTAAAAAGACAGCTGGCAGCTATTAGTAGTGTCCTGGGAGCAGGTTCGGGTTTGAGCCTGGCTCTGCATCCCCATGTAAAGTATTTCCTGCGGGGGGTAGCACTTCTAAATCCCCCAGCAGTCCACAGGTTCCCCAGTTGGGATTTGAACAAGATCCTGCGGGCACTCGTACGGGCATCTTTCGAGCCCCTGGCCATGGTGCCCTTGAGGGAACTTTCCTTCAAGGTGCTGTTCCTCGTGGCTATTACATTGGCTAGACAACTATCTAAGTTGGGGGCTCTCTCAGTAAACCCAAAGCTATGCATTTTCCACAAGGATAAGGTGATCCAGCAGCTAGATCCCGCCTGTACGCCCAAGGTTAATTCAGCCTTCCACCGTGCCCAAGAACTGATCTTGCCCTCTTTCTGCCCAAACCCTGTCCATTTAAAGGAGAAACTTTGACATACTCTAGATGTCAGAACGGCGCTACGGTTCTATACCAAGCAAACTAAGGGCTTCAGGACCATGGAAGCGCTGTTTGTCATGTACAAGGATTCCCATGAGGGGTATAAGGCATCGGCCACTTCCCTAGCCAGGTGGCTTCGATACTGCATTGAATTGGCTTACCATGCAAGGGGTGAGGAACTGCCAGAGGGTATTACAGCGCATTCACTGAAGATCGCGGCCACCTCTGCCACGTTCAATGGTTATTCCTCCTTGGCGGAGATCTGCAGGACGGCTACCGTTCACATGTTTGCCAAACATTACAAGGTGAGCACAGTGGCCTCAGCTGAGGCCTCCATGGACAGGAGGGTCCTGCAACAGGTGGTGGAACTCAGACTCCATCTCGCCTGGCCCACCCACTCATACTAGGCTCTGGCAGAACCCACAAGTGAGGAATGACACCCTTCCCTCTCCAGGGGAAGTAGGAATTTTCTTACTGAGAATTCCAGTTCTGGAGAGGAAGGGAGGCATTCTGCCCTCCGCTTCTCCAAGCTTGGTGGGTGGTATTAAAAACAAACAAAAACAAAGACAGGTTTTTCAGACAGTTACACACACCTCCTCTGCCATCAGGCATCCAGCCACAAGTTGTGTTTCCTAGTTAGCATCAGCCTTTCCAGGACAAGTTGCAGAGGAAAGCGGCGAGGACTGGAAGAGGGTTGGCGTTCCTGCTCTCCGAACCGGCCTGGGGAAGGACAACCCTAGGAGGAGACTTTCTTTCAAGACCGACTATGCCTTCCAGGAGGAGGGGTCATCCCACAAGTGAGGAATGCTCCCTTCCTCTCCAGAACTGGAATTCTTGGTAAGAAAATTACTACTGCTATCCCAATGTATTGTTATCCCAATGAAATCCACACATTATCCCAATGAAATCCATGTTCAGTTCCAAGAAGCCCAAATTCTTTTCTGAAACTGGCACCAGTCTCCCCCCCCCCCACACACACATTTGTCTGTTTATCTGTTGCTTGTCTATTTCTATTGTCTATTATTGTAAATAATGTTGTGGGAACAAAGTTGGGGGAAAGGAAAGGGCATGGCCAGAGGGTAGGAAAAAAAGCCCCACTGATTGCTTCTGAACCAACTGAGGTTACCTGCATATTCTGCACTGGACTTAACTGGGACAATATTATTTGTCCTTCGTATCTCTGGCAGAGTCATTCCCAGCTGTGCATGATGTCTTCTCAGCATTAGAAGATTTACTGCCTAATACACATTATGCTAATACCTAACAGTGCTGCCTGCATACATAAGGGAGAAAGAAGAGCACTTTAATTTCAGTTTCCTGGAAGCAGCCTGGAGTCATGTGACGTTCCATCTGGCCTTTATAACATTAGCAATGACTGCCAAGAGCTAGTTTTCTTAGCAAAGGCCTTTTTAGAAGGCTTATATATGTTTAAAAGTTTTCCATGCTGATAACTCTGAATTGTTCGTAAATGGCTGCAGCTACTGAAAGCACATGTAGGGCAAGAAGTGGAACCTGAATCCACATTGTCCAGAGTGTGAGGCGGGGAGCCATGAAAAAGTAGGGGTGCTTTACAATTGTATCCTATAGGCAGCGGCGTCATGCAGCCGGAACGCTGGGCGGGAGGAACGGGTGAGCGGCAGCCCGCCTGTTGCATTCCAGTCTGTTTCGCCGTCTTCCCCGCCCCCGCGGAGCGGGTGGGGAAGACGGCGAAACAGACTGGAACGCAACAGGCAGGCTGCAGCTCACCCGTTCGTCCCGCCCAGCGTTCCAGCTGCATGACGCCGCTGCCTATAGACATCTTTCTTTCCTTATGTGGTCTTTTGCATGCAAATTAGTTGTAAAACATTCTCATTCTCATTTGTGTGTGTTCTTAAAAGCTTCAGTGAAAATCTTAGTTTAGGGCAGGAGGTCTGGTCCAGAGGGTAGAGCTGCCATTAAGCCTGAAGATAAGATCCAAAGGCCACCAATTCAAGATCACCAGAAACTTCCATGAAGCTGCGCTGTCTCCAGCTGCCTTCTGTGGGCGAGAAGTTGTGCTGGGCCAGCTGTTTCTTCAGTGAGAGCGAAGAAGTCCTCTATAAGCCATTTATCAGCCAGCATGGGAGGCAATTGTGCAGCCAGCAAGGAAGACCAGACTGGGAAAGATCTGTCTGAATGTAGCTGTTCTTGAAAGATTATAGCCTCTTTGTTATTTGTAAAAAAAACACTTGGTGTTTAGAAAAAAGCCTGCCTATGTGAGCCACCTTGAATTTAAGTCAAAGGAGCAATCCAATGTCCACAAAAGGCAGTATATAAATACCATTATTAGAATTAATATTAGCAGCAGCAGCAGCAGCAGCAGCTGCTCCACAAGTGGTGGTTCCTTGCTGGAAAGAGTACCTGGTAGAGTACTTGGTTTGGATGCAGATGTTTCCAGGTTCAATCTCTGATGTCTCCAGGTAGGGTTGGAAAATAGCCCATCAGGAACAGTATTGAGCTGGTACCATTCAGCATAGGCCTCATACTGAGCTACATAGACCAGTAGTCTGATTGGGTTTAGGGTAGCCTCCTGTGTTTCCTATGCCCCAATGAGGTTGCTAGACCTTAACTTGGCGATTATACGTGTCTATCAGCTATGCAATACTGTCACACCAAATGCAATAATGTCACACCAAATGACATGCTTACATCAGGACCCCAGTCCATGGGTAGCGCACTCTGTGTTGGTGTGTGGCATCCTTCACAGGCCCTGGATTGTCCCATGGGGGAAACGCCATAGCACACGTGTGAGTGGTGCTCATGGGCCTAACTTGGGAGAGGGGGAAATTGGAATGGATCACACTCAAGGAGACTTGTTACAACAGAGTATCTTTCATCTTCTTTCCATGAACTAGCATTTCCAGGTCTAGCATTTCACCTGTGAATTTGTCTTCCAAGCCATCTTTTGCCTGGGGTATAAATGTATCTTGTGTCTGGCCAGTATTCTCACACTGACCTCTTTTGGCATCCCACAGCCAACTGTCGCCTGATCGCTCTTTCCCTCCTGAGGAGTCCTCCTCCTACTGCCACCACTTCTATCTCCTTGGAAGGATAGAGCTGCCACCCTTTCAGCCCAAAGTGGGTTTGAGTGCAGATCCTACACCCTGGCAGGTTTTGGAGTAGGGTAGTGGTGCACACAGGGGTCTTGTCCCAGTCTGTCATGGGGCTGGAAACCCTCAGATCTTGTTGCCATCAGGGAAGCTGTCCTGAAACTTGTCCAAATTGTGGGATGGTTCAGCCTTGTTCCACGCCCACGTCTGCTCCCCTTCATATCCCCTCATTGGCATTTAAAGGCCTTTCAGCCCCCCAGGGCCATACCCCAGGGTCCTCCCCTTCACTGTCAGGTACACTTGTCAGGGAACCATTTGGTTCACCTGGCCTCTCAGCCTCTGCTCTTCCAGGACTGGTGAGGGGCCCAACAGGCCAGGCACAGGTTGAGTCTCCAGGTGGACCACCTTCCCTCTGGGTGTGCAGAAGGGTATAGAATTCAGACCTATGCGTTTGTCAACTAAACTATATGCTCACTCCCAATCCTATCCAACTTTCCCACATTGATGCTGCCACCTTGCAGTCCTGAGGTAAGGGAACAAATTTTCCCTTACCTTGAGGAGGCCTCTGTGACTGCTCCTCCCCATGTCAGGATGCAGTGTATGCCCCACTGGCATGGCTGCAGCAGTGCTGGAACGTTGGGCTGGATCGGGCCCTAAGACTTGGATGTTCAACAAGATTTTATTACAAATAACGTTTGGAGGTTGGGCCTAAATCTAATACAACAGGACTATATCCTCATTCTGTCACAATCAATTTTATTTTTTATTATGCAAATAGGTTCTTCACCACTTGGAGTATCTTAATTTATTTAAACTGAGAAAACCAAAACCAAAATGCAACTAGACTCTGATTCGGGTACCGCAGAACTGACCATAAAACTGCTGAAAAGGGTAATGTAAAACAAGCTGCTGTTTTTCTTTCTCCTGAGTTTTAAAAATGTCTTGTTGATTATTGAGCTGAGCAACTTTCATTTCCTTTTTGCTGGGATATGGCGTTCTGTTTTGACTAGCTATTTTGAGGGCTCTAAATTATGATTTTCATTTGGCAAACACACTTGTGGCCAAGCAACTTCTTGGTTCCTTGTTAAAATTCCACCTTCGTGTTTCCACTCAACATTGCATGCATCCGATCCTCAGGTTTTTCAGCTGCTACAACTTTCTTGGCTGCAGAATGTTGGTTGTAGCACATTTGGAACTGAAAATTTATGAAAAGAAAGCATACTGAATATTAAGAACGTTAAGGGCCACTTGTAGTCCTCTCATAGCTGCAACATGTGGTCCAATTTCTCATTACCTCCAAGTCTCATAGTCTGGTACAGAACCATTTTCCTAGTGGTTCGCAAGAATGTATTTGCCCTTCCGGTCCAAACTGTTGTTGAAGTGGAATGAGAACCAGAGGAATGATGTTAAGAACATCCCATATACCTAGGACAGGCAAATAAATGAAAAGCAATTGAAAACATCATCAGTTATGTTACTTTTGTTTCACCAGAATAGAGAAGCACTAACCTATGAGGCAAAAATCCCATACTGCTAGATAAAGGTAACTGTTCAGATCTAGCTCATTGCTAGTCACTAAAAACTGTTTGGGACAGGGGCAAACAGTTCTTAAGTCATTGCTGGTTTGCAGACTTCTTTGGCAGCTGTGTGGTGTAGCAACAGTGCTGGGGCGAGGGTTCATTAGAGACAAGTGAGGCTGTGCCTTACCTGCCCTGACCGCACACACACCCGCGGCTGTGCCCAATGGGGCACTGGTGGCTTCACTGCAGTTCGTCCTGGCTGCAGAGAAGCTCCCGGCTTCCTCTGAAGCTGGGACAAGGCGCGGTGGCCGGAGCCCCACCTTTGGAGAGAACAGTGTGACATTCTCTCAAAAGGCAGGGCTTTGGCAAACCTCATCCCGGCTATGGAGAGACCGGAAGCTTTTGCTTAAGTTCAGACAAGGCATGCCGAAGCCAGTGGTGACCTGGAAATGATGTCACTGTGATGTCATGGGCGTCACCAGCACAAGACGTTATGGCACATCCCTGCAACAGTGGAACTTAACATACAGATTGTACTCAAAAGCAAGGTCAGATTTTTTACAAACACAACTCACCCATTGCTAGTTATATTGCTACGTGGCCTAAACCTGTTTGGAAACATTTTTTCAGAAAATGTGTATCAATCTTGTAACTAGGAACAAAGTAAACAGGCATAAGACATATATATATATAATTTTTGCTGGGTTTGTTATTCTATGCCGGGGTGGCCAAACCACAGCGTGCAAGCCACATGGGGCTCTTTGACACAGCGCACAGAAATATTCTGAAGCTTTGTAATTATTTATCATATTTACTGAGAGTCCCACTGGATTAAAATGTAAGTTTAATGTCCACGGTGAATAAATATATTTAATAATTTAATTCTTAAGTATTTTATCTCTCAAACATTTTTTGGTTTATTTTTTGTGGTTCTTATGTTAAGCAAGTTTGGCCATCCCTGCCTTATGTGTTGGAATGGACCGCTTTTGGTCTTATACAGACCAAATGAGGGAGACAATTTTAAATAAATAAATCCTCAGTTTGGTCAGTACAAGTAACCCAGAGTGTCACAAACACATCATAAAGTGCATTTGGACCATTCTCGAAGTCAGGGGGGCCAGTGTGCATCCATGTGCCAGCCTCCCTGACTCCTAGAGTGGTCTAAACGCACTTTATGGCATGTGTACAACACTCTTTGGCCAGCAAAAGTGACTTATTGTATTGGAAAAGGCGGAAGATACCCCGAGGAGTTAGGGGATGGTGTCAGTCATGGCCCCTTGTCCACATTAGCCAGGGATGATAGGGTCAAAAACCAGGCGGAAGCAGTGGCTGGGCTGCACAGCTGCAGCCACTTAGGACCTTATAGTGGGATATAAGGAGCACCTGAAGGAAGGAGAAGGTGTGGGCTGTAGAGTGAGTGGTGGAAGGAGTGGAGGTTTGCTGGCCTGACTAACTGATGGATTGTTGGACTGGATAAAGGAAAGTAAGTTTGTTGTGAAAGACTTTAGGGGATTGTTATATGGCTGCCATGCCCCTGGAGCCACCAAGTGGAGGAGGCAGATGTGGCTTAGGCAAGTTGACTGCCTATTGTTTGGTGGTGGGGTTTTGTGGTGCCAAGTTTGACTTAAGCAGACATGTCATGTAGCGGGTACACGGGGGTACACGAGTACCCGTTCCTAGGATTAGGGCTGACCCCGCCCATTCGCCCACTCACTCATTGACTCCGTCGGCGCTCCGCTCCGCCCCCTGCAACGTTTGAGTTGCCTGCACACTCTCAGAGCCAGGCAGGTAGGCAGCGGAGCGAGGGAGACCGACGGCAGCAGCAGCGTGAACAGGTAGGCTGCCTGGGGCTCCCTCCCGAGGAGGTGCGGTGGGTCCTGGGGGCAGTTCCTGGGTTCTGGCTATGACCTCACTTCCGGTGGGCGGGCCCCGACACAAGTGCCAATCAAAAGTGAGTACCTGTTGCTAAATCATTTAGATGCCATTACTGGACTTAGGGTATCTTGAGCTAAGCCGATGATGAGGGCAGTCTGGAGGAGGCTGGCCAGCCGGTGAATCCAAGCAAGGCTGCTGGAAGAGAGGAGGCCCAGTGGGTGAAGGAACCCCCTCCCTCTTGCCTATCTCTGAGGCTGCTTAAAGGGGAAACCAGTTAGCCTAGTGTGGGCATTAAGGCCCTCAGGGAGGCCCAGCAGGGAGTTTTTGGCAGAACACTTGTGTTGGCCTAACTCAGGTTAGGATTGTGCCCTAAGTGCGTTACTCTGTGACACATATTTTCATAATAGAAAAACTAAATTGTATGTCCTTTTTCAGTACTAATGTTTTCACATATGCAAATATATGCAGATTTGATTAACCAGCTACTTGATATAATAGATCACCTACCATTTCTGGAGCTGGGAAACACCCGTGTATACATTATATCTAGCCTATCTGTATAAGAGTTATTAGGACTCTGAAAATGGTGTGTATAATTATGAGTTCTGTTCTATAGTATGAAGATGGCACATTCCGAGTACTGCCTACTATATCCCCCATCATATGCACTCCCAGCTGTAGGAGCCACTTGCTTGTGGTATGCTCCTGAGGTTCATGGGTAATCAGGGAAACAGGTCTTTGTTTTCTGAATTGTGATGGTCATTGGCTGTAAGCAATAATGTTGCCTCTGTACTGAGTAATGTAACCATGTTGGTTGGGCCAGTTGCTTTAGTCTTTTCTACAGAATATGCTGTGGGACATGCTGTGATATTCCATGCCGGTGAGGCCAGTGAGCCCAGTGATCCAAAAGTGATGCAACACCTCAAGTCACGCAGGGTCTCCAAGCGTGGAACAGACACATCCAAAAATAGATTCTTAAAGTGGGGCCTGATAACTATCTCTTTTAACAGGGCTGGCGTCTGGTCCTCTTGGAGGGATGCATTTTATAACCTCAGTCAGCCATGGTACCAATTACTGCTTTCATCAGCCAAGTGGAACAAGAGTCAGGAGCACAGGTGGTCGTATTCCTCTCTCATCACTTCGTCAGTTTTGGAAACAGAAACAGACCCAAATGTACTCAAGCAGTTGGGTCAACATGGGTCATTATGTCAACCTTTGCTCTAACAGTTGAGGCAGGTTTGGCTGATTTTATTCAGTGTTTTCTGAAAGCTGTGGCAGCTAACTGATATTGGCCTGATATTTGTGTGAGATAAGCCTGGATAAATATGCAGGCTGCCTCCCCCTCCCCCATGATTACACATATACCATCTTAACATCTGCCTCATTTTAGCTTTGCTTTTCTGTGTGGATAGAAGCAAAGGAAATGAGGGGTTAAGTGCCTGCTACCACCAAGTAAAAATTCTTAACTGGCAAGCTGGTCTCTGAAGGGGACTGCTACTGATGTGCACATACTCATAAAACAGGAGAACACAGCTGGTAATGAAATGTAATACTTGAAGGCCTTTCGTTCGAGACTTATTAAATAAGAAAACTGAAGGTGGAATCCTAACCTGGAGTTAGGCTGGCATAGTTAGGCCAGCAAAGTTTGGCTTGTACAAGGGCTACCTTAAAGCACGTTTGGACCATTCTCAGAGTCAGGGGGGATGGCACATGTCTGTGTGCTGAACTCTCTGACTCCGAGAGTGGTCCAAACATACTTTATGGTGTCCCTTGTGCTGGCCAAACTTTGCTGGCCTAACTGTGCCAGCCTAACTCCAGGTTAGGATCATACCCTCAGGCTGCAATCCTATACACACTTCCCTGGGAGTTAGCTTCATTGAACACAATGGGACTTCCTTTTGAGTAGACATGGCTAGGATTGTGCTCTTAGGCCCAAATCCTAACTGACTCTCCAGCACTCACATAGCTGTTCCAGTGGGGCACGTGCTGCATCCTGCAGTTGAGGGGCTATCACAGAGGCCACCTCCAGGTGTTCGTTCCCACACCTCGGAATCTCATTGCCTTTACCTCAGTGCTGGAAAGTTGGTTAGGATTGCACCCTTAGAGAGCTCTTAGACCAGAACAAGTCCTTTGTGCTGCCCCAGTGCTGTTGCAAACCTGCTGTAAAGTACGTTTGTGCCAACTCTGCAGTTGGCTGGGCTAGTGCAAGGACACACACCAGCCCACAGAGGCCGAATCCAGCCTCTGCTGTCCCAGGTAGGTGAGGGAGGTTGGGGAGAAGGAGGGAGGCAGTGGAAAGGCAAGCCAATGGGCGGACCAGGCCCAGGAGGGGAGTTTGTCCAGCATCTGGTAGGTATTCTGTATCCTACCCCACCTCCTGGGCATGCTGGCCTTACACTGGCCTGCTTGGATCTGCACCAGCGAATTTGCTGGTGCAGATCCAAGTAGCCCTATTGGGGTGGCTGGGGCATTACTCTGAGTTAGGCCACAGCCACCTCCTAAACGGGGCTGGATATGGTACAGGTCAGCTGGCTTGCCTATTCCAAGTCCTAGTGCCTAGTCCCCTGTCCTATGACTTTTCAGGAAAGTTACTTTTAGTTGAACAAAATGCTCTATAGAGCAATGTACTCCCATCTACAGAACTAGAGCAGATCTGTGCTTGAACGAATTCTGAAAAGTGGAAAGACTGTCAGTGCAATCCTACCACATGTGTAGCATTGATGCAACATCACTAGTTCAGACACGGGGGCACCAATCGGCACCCCTGCATCGGTGCTAGTGCTCTCAGGTCGACACTAGTAGCGTCAGCCTGACAGCACAGATGGCAAGCCTCTCCTGTGTCAGCCGAAGCATGCTGGCGCAAGGGAGGCTCTGTGCCAAAGCAGCACAGGGATTGGGCGAGGGAGGGAGAATGTGGGCAGGGGGGAAGGTGGGACGTGGGTGGGATTGGGAAGTGGCCATACGGCCGCATCCTAAGCCTGTTTGGGAGGTTTAATGGTCTTGTCTTATTCGAACAGGCTAAGGAATTCACCTTTGTCTCTGAGGTGGGTTGCAGTGTAATCGATTATGTACTAGTGTCCCCATCGCTACTTGCTAGAGTATCTGACTTTGCAGTGGATGCGTTTAAACTGAGTGACCACCTTCCTCTCCAACTTAGCTTGAGTGGCTCTCCCGTGAGTCAGGACCAAACGGCTGAGGCTGATAAGGTACAGGTTTGCCCCCCCAAATTCCGGTGGGACAAGCTAACCCAGACAAAATTGGCTCTCCTGTTGGAGGAGCCCAACTTTCTTGCACTTTGTTCCTCCATACTTTTGGAGAATTCTCCATCGGAAGTGGTAAGGTTGTACAACCAATTAATAGAGGTTATTACTTCTACTCTAGCGCTGCCTGTAAATGCCTTGCGATCTGATCCACGTCAGGGCAACCCGAGTTGGTTTGACTATGAATGCCAGCAATTTAAAAGGGCTGCTAGAAGCTGTTTTAAAAAGTTTAGGCAACTAAATTCTCGGCAGGCGCTTAAAGAATATTTTTCCCTGAATCTCCATCTGAACACGCTAGCCAAATGCAAGAAGAATAAATATGAGAAAGTGCTATGGGAAAAACTTTATCAGGCCACGATTCACTTTAACCCTCGCTCTTTTTGGGCGTTGGTGAATGGGTCCTTCAAAGCTAAAGGACATGATCCCAAGGCAGTCCCTGCCTATAACTGGAAATTGCATTTCTCGAACCTCTTTTTTGACAACATGGCCTTTTCGCCTGATGAGGCTTCTGAATCATTTGCCACTCCGAATTGGCCGCCTGTGTCAACATCGGAAATTAAAGTCTTAATTGCCTCACTTAAGACTGGCAAAGCGGCCGGACCTGACATGATTATGGGGGAATGGTTAAAATCTAACTCTGACTTCTGGGCCCCTATTCTGGCAGGACTTTTCTCAACGGCAATTGCCAGTGGAACTCTTCCGGAATCCTGGAAGCAAGCCATTGTTGCCCCTATCTACAAAAAAGGGGATCCCTGTCTTCCAGAGAACTACAGGCCAATTAGCCTTCTTTCGATAGTAGGCAAGTTGTATGCCAACTATCTCTTGATTTATCTTAATATTTGGCTCACCCAGAACAAAATCTTAGGCATTGAACAAATCGGGTTCAGATCAGGCCACTCCACCTTGGACCACTGTGCTGTCCTGTCCCATCTTGCTTACAAATACTCCATTAAAGTCAACTCAAAATTATTTGTAGCCTTTCTCGATTTAAAAGCGGCTTTTGACAGCATCGACAGGCAGCTGCTCTGGTCCAAGCTGGAGAGAGCCGGAATTCCTTCTAATCTGATTAACCCCATCAGGCAATTGTACTCTGCCACCTCATGCAGAATAAGATGTTCTTGGGATGGCCTCCTTACTGAAGAAATTCCTACGAACAAGGGAGTCAAGCAAGGATGCCCACTGGCCCCGACTCTATTTAACCTGTTCTTAAACGACTTGGCTCCAGAACTATTAACTGTTGATGGCCATTTTCCAACGCTTGGAGATCGTAAGATTCCGGTTCTTTTATATGCCGACGACGCTGTACTTATTTCGCGGTCTCGGCTGGGCTTAAAAAGACTAATAAACAAATGTCTGGACTACTTGTCCACCAATAAACTTCAATTAAATTATCAGAAATCAAAAATCTTAGTCTTTTCTAAGTCCCGTAAAATATATAACTGGATCTTCAATGGACGTTTAATTGAACAGGTGAGGACCTTCAAATATTTGGGATTACTATTCTCAGCCAATAGCTCTTGGGCTGGCCATCGTCGTATGGCACAAACGACAGCCAAAATATCCTCATTGGCAATTTCCAGATTCTTCTATAACAAAGGGGGCCGCCTAATTCCGGCTGCCCTCAAAATATTCAATTCCAAATCTATTTCCCAAGCCCTCTACGGAATTCCTATCTGGATCAATGCATATCATAAATCATTAGAAATTTTTCAATCAGTCTTTTTGAGAAGAATCATGGCCATGCCAAACTGAGTCCCCTATGAGGCTTTATGTCTCGAGACGGGACAACTCCCAGTCGAGAATGTTGCTTGGTACAGAACTTGTAAATACTGGCTAAGAGTGTATTTTGATACCTCTCAAACAAGCCTACTATATTACCTAAAAAAAGATCGCTGCCCCCCTGCTGATGGTTGGCTTAGGAAGATCAAACAGATCGGCCTAGACCCGGACATCCTAGGGACTCTCCCGTTCCAGGCTGCCCTAAGAACTGTTAGACAAAGGCTGGCTGACATCAACTCACAAGACCTATTAAGAGCCGCTAATAGATCTTGCTCACCTTTGTTCTGGAATCTTCCTTTGGTAGTAGGCAGGCCACCGGTTTACATTTCTCTATTGTATAATCCTGAAGTTAGAAGGGCGATTTCTTTGGCCTGCTGTAATTCAATCCCCTCGGCGGTGCTAACGGGCCGATTCAACAATATTCCCTTTAATGACAGATTATGTCCTTGCCCGATGAATGCTGTAGAGACGCTACCCCACATCTTTTTCCACTGCCCACTCCATTCGGCCGCGAGGGATAAATTTTTTGCCTCTCTCCCACAACAAAAGCCCTGGCTTTTCGATGAAGCCTATCTTAGTTCTATTTTACAGCGGACGGGTGAGATTTCTTTGACTGCTCTTGGCAAATTTTTGTTGGATATAATTAAGATTAACACAGCCCGAGAATCCAATTTAAAGTTTTAGTGCTTTAGGGGACGTTCCTAAAATTGTATTTTGCACCTTGTGTATGTTTGTTTGTGTTTGTTATGCCAATAAAGGTATCTATCTAGACACACACCAGCCCACAGAGGCCGAATCCAGCCTCTGCTGTCCCAGGTAGGTGAGGGAGGTTGGGGAGAAGGAGGGAGGCAGTGGAAAGGCAAGCCAATGGGCGGACCAGGCCCAGGAGGGGAGTTTGTCCAGCATCTGGTAGGTATTCTGTATCCTACCCCATCTCCTGGGCATGCTGGCCTTACACTGGCCTGCTTGGATCTGCACCAGCGAATTTGCTGGTGCAGATCCAAGTAGCCCTATTGGGGTGGCTGGGGCATTACTCTGAGTTAGGCCACAGCCACCTCCTAAACGGGGCTGGATATGGTACAGGTCAGCTGGCTTGCCTATTCCAAGTGCCTAGTCCCCTGTCCTATGACTTTTCAGGAAAGTTACTTTTAGTTGAACAAAATGCTCTATAGAGCAATGTACTCCCATCTACAGAACTAGAGCAGATCTGTGCTTGAACGAATTCTGAAAAGTGGAAAGACTGTCAGTGCAATCCTACCACATGTGTAGCATTGATGCAACATCACTAGTGCAGACACGGGGGCACCAATCGGCACCCCTGCATCGGTGCTAGTGCTCTCAGGTCGACACTAGTAGCGTCAGCCTGACAGCACAGATGGCAAGCCTCTCCTGTGTCAGCCGAAGCATGCTGGCGCTGTCAGGACTGGTCAAGGTCTGACCCAGGCCTAGAGTCTCTGTTCCCTCGTGGATGGCTGATGGCATCAGGCCAGCAAGCTATTGCACCTGTCTTGCCTACAATTAAGTCCTGATAGAAGACACCTGTGTTGAGGTGAAGACGTGCAACACTGCACGTCTGTTATGGAGCTGCAAGCTGACTCCTGATAGGGCAGCATGATCAGCCAGATAAGTACTTAAGGAAGGACTGCGTCCCAGTTCCTGTGTGGGTCTTTAACATGAGGAGGGGTGAAACGCTGTCCATTTGACTATCTGTTTATTCTGCTGGACCAACTGCTATATCCTGTTTTGCTGCCTTGATGTACAACAACCTCTGTTTACCTTTACTTGGACCTTGACTGTGAGCTGTAACAAATACAAGTCTTATCTTCAGCACAACAATGTGTGTCGTGGCTTCTTCGTGTCTGCTAGCACAGCCGTCATCACTGCTGGGAGCTGCTTATGCTGCTTTTGGTTACAGATGCCAGACCCGGGCTTCTTGCGTTGCCAGGCAAAGCCCTCAAGTCTGGGAGTGCTACACTAACCAAATCTCAACAGGCGCAAGGGAGGCTCTGTGCCAAAGCAGCACAGGGATTGGGCAAGGGAGGGAGAATGTGGGCGGGGGGGAAGGTGGGACGTGGGTGGGCTTGGGAAGTGGCCATACGGCCGCATCCTAAGCCTGTTTGGGAGGCTGTGCAGCCCCGATTTGGGCCACATGGTCTCCTTGGATTTAGCGGGCGCAGATCCGAGGAGTGCATAGGGGAGGCTGGAGCCTCCCGTATGGCAAGGGAGCGCACGCTGCCTTGCTGGGGAAGGCTCCAGCCTCCCCCCACCCAGCACTGGATATGGCGCTGGCCGGCCGGCTGTGCTATTCCAATGCTAGGTTGAATTGTGCCCTGTGAATGTAGTGAATACACACCCTTACCATGATTATAATTGAGATGGTCATCAGTACGAAGACAGAGTTCATGTGCTTTTTTAAGAAGTGCCGGATCTCTTGAAGGCAATCCTGCATGATGAGAAAAATAGCTTAAAGAATCTTAAAGAATCGTAAGGAGCCTTAATACGTTAAAATTATGTACCTGGCCAAGTTCACTCCATTTGTGGCGACTGACTAGTTTTTTCTACAGACATTAATGTAATGTGCACAACAAAAGGCTATTGTAGCTTTCTGCTCTCAACTGAGAAGAAGTGAGGGGAAATCATTACAGAGGGGAAGCAAGCTTTTCAGAGTGTTAGGGTCACCCCATTTTTTATCTCCAAGAGGGCAAAGAACAATGTTTTAGAGAAATTGGGGCACTGGAATTGTTTGTAGGGTATCTCTCTGTAATTAAAAATGAAACTTTGGCACAGTTTAAGGGGTTAGACATTGGAATCCACTTGGTTTGCCGCCCTTCAATTACAGCATTCAGCTGTGAAATGTGCTGTTGCGCAAACACAACGATGGTAGGAACAGGAGTCAAATTCAGCCATATTTTTCATTACTTCTTTTTTGGGCAGTACATGTGATGGTTATTAGATACATATAACTCTGGGGAAGATAATGAAAGCACAAGTTTCAAGGGTTGCCTTGAGTCTGGCCTCAGTGAGAAGCTATTTAGCACCTCTATTATTATATAAAGACAATAGCTAAATGACTGAGGGCACAGTCCCTTTTACTGGCCCAGGAGTATTGCAAAAACGCTATAAAGCATGTTTGTACCACTCTTTGAGTCAGAGAGGATGGTGCATGTCTGAGCATTTGTGATGCTCCTGGGCTGGCACAAGGGATTGTGGACACTAATCCTCCAGGTTAGGATTGCGTCCTTTTAAAAACTTTTTCTTACTGCTTTTTCCTAGCAACACTGAATGAGTCCATTAGGAAAGATGCTTATTAGCCAGGTTTGATTTTCAGCTCACTGTTCAGCAGAAATCAAATGTGATTAGAAAATTCTTTCCCCCATGTTTTTTGTTGCTTATAGCCAAAAACATCTGTGCAAGACCTGCATATTCCTTAGCTGCTTGATTTCAGCAGCACAACTAGTCCAAGGAGACTCAGGTGTGTGCTTTGGTGTGCATGGCTGCTGCTGAAATCCTCCCCCTCCCGCCCCGAAGCACTCCCTGGCTAGTCCACTTCCTCACCCTGAACCACCCCAACCACTGACCTCTCTGCTGAAGCAATGTGTTTACAAGCTAATATCATGCATGCAGGACCTCTGGCCTTTTGCACTGGTAGCCCTGGCTCCATGACAATAGAGCAGTTTTCGCGCCATTGGTCTGGAACTTACCGTGACAGATTGCAAGATCCACCACCATAGATTGGGCTGTCAATTCCCTATTTAAGTAAAAGTTAATTTCCAGGAGTCTGTACTTAAGTGGAATGATCAGGTTCTTGCCAGCTCAGCTCAATTGCGCCTGCATGAAAGCACCACCATATTGTACCCATGCAAAAGCACCTGGACATCTGTAACTGTGTGAACCAGTGTACTGCAGAAGTATCTCTGGCAAGGAATAACAGAGGTCAACCAGTGTGGGGAATAGCCTAATGAGAACAGGGGCAGGAAATTACATCTAGCCAGAGCTTTTGCAGCTATATGCATTCTTACAACTTGATCCTAGTCTGGGCCAGAGCTGGTCTTCGGCAAGCTGCCCAGGAGATAGCTGTCACAAACGTGCCGCATGGCATGGCATGGCAACCAGAAACATGGAGGCACCAGCAGTGAGGCCAGCACAGGTGGAAGCTAGACCTCCACATCTGTCAGAGGACCCCTAGGAGCAATCAGTGGTAATTTCCCTGCCCAGTGGTGGGAAGGCATTCTGGCGCAGGGAGGAGGGAAGGCGGTGCAAAGGCAACACTGGCAGGAGATGGGCAGGGAGGAGGGCAGTTAGGTTCAGGAGACTGCTGCTGAATCCTATTCCCCCCCCAATGCCTAAAAGCCCGACATGGGTCTACTTGAATGTGTGCTAGCTGCTGAGCTGGTACTGATCTGAGTACACCCATAGGGGCTGTCAGGGCTCAACATGAGGTAAGGGAAAACTGTTCCCTTACCTTGAGGAGACCTCTGGCTGCCTCCCTGACCCTGCAGGATACAGCAGCAGCCATTCTGGCACTGCTGTACCGTGGCACGGGCAGCCCCATTAAGACTGGGCTGTTCGCCTTATGATCCAGTGAGCACTTGCTTGCCTTTATAGCTTGTGTGGTGAATTTCAAACAACTCAAATGTTTTGTCAAACTGAGCAGATCTGCTTAGCGCTCTGCCAAACTGTGCCCAATATGATCTTAAAAGCACCAAGGACACTGTGTACTCTCATGAATCCCAAACAGCAAACTGTTGCAATCGTTCTGTCAACAAGAGGAGCCCAGAAGCACAAATAGCTGTGTATAGCCCCCACAGTCTCCCCGCAGATACACAATGGTCATGCAACATCCTGTAATCTCCCGCCTTAAAGCTGGAAAGTTGACACCAAAGTGTAATTTCCAGTGCAAGGACCTTGTACATATTGCAGCGCAGTCTGAAACTTTTGTTTTCATACCTATTTCATACCTAATTAATGTATTAATACCTAACTCTTGGCACTAATACTTTGTGGGGAGGGATACTACAGCAGTTGCATTAAATACTATACAGGTGGGGCCTTTTTATCCGTGAGGATTCTGAATAAAAAAATATGTGGGTAATTAAATGCGCAGATTTTGCCCACACACACCCCTCAGCGGATAAACCCTCAGCGGGCGTCAGAATGGCTGTTTCAGCCAAAAAAAGTTACTTCCGGTTTTCACTGAAAACCAGAAGTGACATTTTTAATGCCTATTAAGGAATTACAAGGCCCAGGAATGCCCTCAGAGAAAACTGGAAGAGATGTGTTTCTTGGCAAAAATGGCCATTCTGAGGCCCGGGGAGACCATGCACAGGCCCGCACAACTCGGAGGGCCTCAGAAGGCACAGTTCTGGTGCCTTCAGAGGCTTTGTGTTCAGCCTAATCTGGCTCAACATGGAGGTAAAATCTGTGGAGGTAAAATCTGCGGGTAATTAGGCTCAACCTATATATACATTCAGCCCATATTCCAAAGCCCTGCTCACTGTTTAAGGACATATCCTGGCAACATTCCAAGAATAAGGAAACTGAGTTGAAAAGCAAAATAAGATTGGATGAAGATAAGCACATAAATGGATAGAAGCAATGGACAGAAAATGGTGAGTATCAGAAAGGAGGAAAACACACTGAATATTTAAGAGACAGCGTTCCTGAGACTTCAGTGGCCTCCATCCATACTTTGTCAGGTTCCCCCCCCCACCCACAGCCATGAAAGTTATTCCTCTCATGCCTTAAAAGTAAATTAAAGTAGAACTCTGGACCATTGGTGAAGCAGACATCAAGGTGCTTTCATTTCACAAACAGGAAAATATCATCTTGAATGAAACTGTCCTCTTAAAAAAAATATTACTTGACCCAGTGGACCCATTTTACACCTGCATTTTTGTAGAAAGGACATTTACAGCAGTATTTGGTCAATCAATTTGGGTTACAAACAGCGTTGTCATGCAGCCGGAATGCTGGGCGGGAGGAACGGGTGAGCGGCAGCCCGCCCGTTGCGTTCCGGTCCATTTTGCCGTCTTCCCCGCCCCTGCGGGGAACCCTAAGCATACTTACAACCCTAAGCATACTTTCTTTTATTTTTCCACTCTTATTCTGTATTTTTATCCAAAACATCTCTCAGTATTACAACAGGATTAAAGCATTTAAATTTATTATTACAATTGCTAAAACAAAACAAAAACAAACGACATCAATTCCTAAGTCAGCAGTGGAGACAAAAGAACTGGCTTTCTCTCTCTCAAGAGTCTGATAAAATAACAGAAGGCTGATTACCTGATTATCTTAGCAAGGAACTAATTCCAAAGACTCCAGCATTTGAAAGATGCAAGTTCCATTAGAATCTATAGGACTTACTTATAAGTAAATGTGTATGCAATTTCAATCTTGAGCAGGAAGCATTCAGCAGTGTTTTATTTGATCCATGGGATCTGAGCAATGGCGTACACTCTCTCAGCATCTTTCAATATAGAAAGACTGAAATAACACATTTACAGTGCAGTCCTATGTGCTGAGCAAGCACAGCCACCGACTGTTGCAAACATGCTGTAATGCATCTACTCGTGATCCAGGAGCACCAGCCCAATAGCCTGCACTGGCTGGCCTGCAGGGTATTCCATCTCAGTGCCAGCCAGCAGATATCAAGGCTAGGAGGCTGGGAGGGGCTGGGCTGGGCAAGGGTGACTGGGGGGCATTTTGGAGGAGGGTTTCTGGGAGGAGGATGGATTGAAGGGAGGATTGGGTCCAGGAAGGGTGAGATTGGCAGGTGTGTACACCAAATCCAAACCCCCTTCCTGGGCAGTCCTAAATGGGGCTTCCCGGATTTACACCAGTAATACAGCTGGATCTGCAAAGCCCCATGGGGCAGCTGGGGCTTTACTCAGGGTTAGAGAACATAAATCACCTTACCTTAAGGAAACCTCTAGCCACCTCCTGAGCTACACTGGATGCCGCATGAGCCATGCAGCCCTGTTGCACCAGCACAGCTTAGGGTTGCGCTGCCCATATTGCAAAATGCACACGGTCATCAACACATTTTGGTATTTTCTGTCCCTGCCGCTGCTCCACTGCCTCTTGTGCGGTGTGAGACTATTGGCTGCTTCTTGTAGGGCATGAAAACTCACAACAGAACGTCACACATTACTAAACGTTATGGAGGAAAGGTTATGGATAAAGGCAGGGTTGTTGCTTCGGATGGTAGCTACTCTATACGTAAACCAGAAGTGCTAATTTTGGCCTACGGAGCAGTGTTATTGTGTGCTACATTGTTCCTGTTCAAAAAGGAATAATTTCATTAAACTGTTTTACCTCTAACCAAAAGTTTCACTTCTAAGTGTGCTGTAAGTAGAAAGCTGATATAACAGAATGGTGACTGCAGAGCAGAAGGCCAGTCAGGCAAGGGAAATGAGGAAAGCCACATGCTACAGAAGAAGGCAATTCGCTTTTTTTCTCCCCCAGGGTAAAAGGGATATTCCAGCACTTGGCTTCCGCTTAAGCCAAGATAGGCACACATTTTCATAGAGTATATCAGTAAATGTCTCATAGATCTTCTATGGCTCCATCCCAACAGGCTATGCAAAGTAAGTTCCAGAGCCACTAGCCAATTGTGCGGGTTCTTACTACCTGATCCCAGCTGGGTGAGAACTATTTAGTAAGAACTATTTAGTAAGGTCTTGCCTTCATGATGCCAGGCCTTCAAAGAGTTCAGTAGCACCATGAGATGAAGCCAGGGAAAAGCAACTCTCACTCTGCTACTCAGTTCAAAAGTGCTCTTCAAACCCAAGTGAGTGTTAAGGCCTCCCACCAGATGTTATTACCTCTTTTCCCATCCTTTCTGACTGGCATGTCTCATTGTCAATACTGATTGCTTCTCCAAAGGGCGACTTCTTCCCACAGCAGAGAAACTGAAAGAAGACAAAATGCCACTCATTATTCTTTTCAGATATAGACCTAAAGATAGATGTGGGGTGTTTTTCCCCCAATACTGGTAAACCATAGCCTCTTTATTTTCCTCAGCCTTAAATACTGCATTATTAAAACTAAGCAGGAAGTGGGGCATTCTGTCGATGCAACAGTAGTAGCTAATAGTCACATGAAGATTCAACGTATTCATTAGAATATGCTGTGAAATGCTGCAGTTTTGCGCCTTACTTGCACTTCTTATACATTTATGGCCCAATCCTATCTGAGCCATCAACTGTTCCATTGATGGAGGGCCAAGACTGCAGGTGCCACAGTTGCAGCCACACAGTGCATGAAAAGGGACCTCCAGCACAAATGGCTGGTGACTCCATGCATGCGCCACTAGAGTGACCAGCCATTACTGGAGCCATGGTGGCAGGGGTGGGCAATGGACAGGATGGGGGCAAGGATTGGTTTCATGCGACTGTGAGCCACTGTGGCTTTGGATTTACATTTATAGCAATAGTAAATACCATGTATGTGCCCCAACATTTTTCATCCATTATTACCTATGATCTTCACTACTTAAGGACACACAGTGCAAAATAGGCACCCTTAAGATTTGCTTGTTTTGTCGTCTGCGCACCACTACGGTGACCAGATGCAACAGAGGGCAGACTACTCTGGGCATTTCAGCAAATGCATCTTGTTTTCTCGTAATGCTGCCAGGGTGAGAAAAGCAGCAATTGCTGACATTCCCTCTTTTACAGGACCCTTACAAAGTTGAAGAATCTTGTACAGCATTTGGCCACACAAAAAGCTGCAGTGGCAAACAACAACAAAAACCCCAGTGTCTGTGTGTGTTTGTGAGTGTGTGTTTGTGTGTGTGAGAGAGAGTGCCAAAGCCCTGGTGGATGCAGATTCCCTCCTGTGCGCAAAGGCAGACCCTTTGTATTGCAGTCGTTGTATCTGGTTAATAATGAAATCTTCCTCACTGAGCCTTGGCAAAAGATGAAAGCCACGTCTGTCTTCTGCTTTCTCACCAAGTAGCAAGGACAGTGTTTTCTTGGTTGTTCCTGTTGCCCCACCCCTAGCACTGCTAACAGGGTGGCAATGTTGTTGTTTTTTCAGCTCAAAGAGATTAAAAGCTGCATCAAAGTTTCTTATACTTCACCTGATTCCTCGTTTGATGGGGCCAACTCTAAAGGCATTCTATGATGTTTTGATTTTCCCAGCTGTAATATGAGGGTGGGATTGTTCTCTGTTTTTCCTGGTGTCTCTTTCATCAGAGCGCAGGCTATTTAGTTTATTGTTTGGAAAATGCTTTCCAAAAAAACTTCCTGTCATTAGAAGCACAAAATAAGACTTTGAGCTCTTTGTGCTGAGATATGCAAGATTAGGGTAGAAAGAAGGAAGGAGCCTCCAAAAAACCCTGAATAAGCAAATGTTGATCTTCCAGATAAATGTTTATTGAAAACAGTTCCTGCAGCGCAGGAGTCTGGTATTTCCCCTCCATCAGCAACAGCTGTATAGGGTGCGTCTGACTCTCCTTCTCCAGCAAACATCCTTTCTTTACTGCTGTGCCTTGCACATCTCCATACCACACTGCGATCTGTTTCAAGCTTGGTATTGCCAAAGGAAAATGGAAATATTCTGGGTTGCTACTCGTTGCAAAGATCCAATCCTTCATGGAATGTACATCTCATTTTCACACTCTGCTTCCCTTGGGGCAGCCACATTTTGCCCTCCATGGAAGTTTTGCCTTTGCTCCCCAGTCTGGAAATTTTTCAGCTAACCAGCATGAGCTGATAAGGAAAGAATAGGACTCCATGGGTTAGAATACAAACTAATTCCATTCATACATTCATTTGTTGCATGACTACAATCTCAGAGAGATCAGAACCAAACTTCATGTACTGAGTACGATAGACTGAAGTTTACTCATTATGGCTGTTACCATTACAGGTAACAGGAGCCTGTTTTCGGTCATTCAATCATTAGTGTGAGCTACCACACTATACGTCTCCGCGATTCACTGGAACTTGTCTTCAGGGAGATACTTCCTTGCATTGTTTTTAGGTGCTGATCTGTTTTGTCATGCTAAGTCATAGTGAATAATTAAAAGGCAGCTGCATCACTTACAATAGAAAACGATTTTGTGTGTGATTTTAGCACCAAAGAGCATGATCCAGTCAGTTAAAAACAATTTTAAGTCCCATTGGCTTCAAAGGGAGTTAAGCAGGTGCCCACTTTTCCCCATAAAAATCAGTGGGACTTCAAACGTGATTAAATTTGATTAAATAATGTCCCTAATTATTTATAGACTTAATGGAAATGTGAATAATAGCGTCTTGTTTACTGAAGTGAAACCTTAGACAGTTTCTAGATCAGGTTCTAAATTCTATAAATAAGTTCCTATGGAACTGCCTATACCAAAATCATGTGATCAGATCACCGTTTTGTGGATGGTAACCAGCTCCAGTTTTCTGCTGTTGGAACAGTTGCTCCTCACATCTTCGTAAACGAAATCATATACATCCATCATGGCATCTTCAACCTAGAGAAATGACAAGAAATGACGCCTAGAGAAATGACCTTTCAATAAGAAGGGTTCGTTCACACCAGCATGCTTATGGGATTATCATGTAATTGGGCAATCGCAATGGCAGGGCTGGCCTTAGGAGCTGCAGGGCCATGCAGCCTGACATGGAGGCCCTCCTGTCGGTGCCAGCAAAATAGCCAGCGCAGATGTTAGGAGACACATTGGCTGGTATCCGGGCTTACCTGGAGAAACGGGATGAACATCCCTTTCTCCCAAGGTGCCTCCAGCAGCTGCCTGGCTGCTGCAGGATGCAGCAGTAGCCATTTGGCTACCTTGGCACCGAGGCAGTTCAGGATTGGGCTGTTAATCCTCCTTAGAGCTTTTTTGTTTGTTTTAGGAACAAGTTTCTGGTCCTAATGATGTGCTTTAGAAATGCCTGCTGAAAGACTGAAAAAGTGTATAACAAAGTGTTATAAAAAGTGGCTGAAAAGTGTTCTACTGGTTGGAATGGGGTTTCATAGCTCTTGTTCCCTCCTCATGCTTAGCAAAACCAAAATAAAAGGTAAAGGTTTTCCCACGACCGAATGGTCTAGTCGTGACCGACTGTAGGGGGCAGTGCTCATCTCCATTTCAAAGCCTGTAGAGCCGGTGTTTTGTCCAAGGACAAGCTTCCGTGGTCATGTGGCTGGCATGACTCTACGCTGTAGCGCATGGAACACCATTCCCTTCCCACCGAAGTGGTCCCTATTTATCTACTTGCATTTAGGTGCTTTGGAACTGCTAGGTTGGCAGGAGCTGGGACAAGCAATGGGAGCTCACTCCGTCACACAGTCTTGAACTCCCACCTTTCCAGTCGGAAAGCCCAGCAGCAGCGGTTTAACCCGCTGTGCCACCACGTCCCTAAAACCAAAATAAAATATGCAAATACAGATACATTAGGTAAATCTGCTCAAATTACAGGATAGGTTGCAGATTCCAGTTTTGCTTGTGGCAGAATATGGACATTCCCAACATAGAATTGTAACTGATTTAGGGCCAAATCCTATCCAGCTTTTCAGTATTGATGCAGTTATGCCAATGGTGTGTGTGCTGCATCCTGCAGTGGGGAGGTAATCATGGAAGCCTAAGGAAACATTTGTTTCCTTAGTTCAGGAATGCATCTGCTGCATCGGTGCTAGAAAGGTTGATAGGATTGGGCTCTTAGTGCAGAGTATATACATATAGCCCTGCTAGTAATCCTCTTGAGACTGAACCAGCACTAATTAAGAGAGCTAAAAATAACCTTCCTGATGACACCAGCCTGACCAACTCTGCTGACAAAATAACAGACATTAATAATGACTGTTGTGTTAGAATTCAGCCCATTTAGGCCATTCTTCTGGTGCAAAACAAAACTTCATCCCAATAAATCTAGAAGATTGATTCATAAACTAAAAGTGCATCATACTTGGCTTACAGAAGGGAATACAGAGAAACCTTCAAACATCATTAGAAGCCCCAACATATGCTTTGTAAATATGTGCTAAATCAATCAATTAGTAAGTAAGTAAGTAAGTAAATAAATAAATAAATAAATAAATAAGTGATAGGAAGTGTATGAATGTATGAAGGAGATTGAAAATCATAAAGCAAATTTTAGAAATGTTGTTCTTCCCCAGTGGTTCCAATGAGGTCAGTTTTTGTTAACTTCCATGTTCTTCCCACAATCCCAGAACAAAAGGAAAAAGTGGGGGGTGAGGGGTGTGTGTGGAGGGGTGTGTGTGGTGGTGGTGATA
>JAJKFI010039940.1:0-25844 GCA_029204185.1 Lerista edwardsae | reverse complement strand
TTGATTGATTGATTGATTGATTGATTGATTGATTGATTGATTGATTGATTGGTGGCACTGGTGGCCCACCTACACCTGCAGGGGTTTTTCCTTTACCCTTATCTGGACAATGTCCTGATCTGCTCCCCCTCCAGGGCCCAAGCCAGCAGGGATGTCCAACTTACCCTAGCGTGCCTACAGAACCACGGCTTTGTAGTCAATTTACGGAAAAGCTCACTCCAGCCCACCCAGGATACGTATTCCTGGATACGAAGAGGGCTCAGTTCTCCCTGTCACCTGAGACACAACAGAAACTTTGGGACCTGTCACGGGAGGTCCAGCTGAAGTACTCCCAGGATGTTCTCATCCTGGCCAGGTTACTGGGCATGCTAGTCTCCTGCCAGGATGTGATAAAATGGGTGTGTGCCCACTCCAGGGCCCTACAGACGCTGCTCCTTCCACTGCAGGGGGCAATACAGAAGAAAAGACACCCGAATGTAGTGATTCCACCCAGAGTGAAGCAGGATCTGTCTTGATGGGTGGACAGGAGATGACTGGCAGAGGGATCCAGTTTGGGGTCTCCAACCTGGCAGGTGTTAACAACAGATGCCAGCCTGCTGGGTTGGGGGGGCTCACATGGAGGGGGCCCTGGCACAGGGGACTTGGCAGGAAGAAGAGTCTCCACATAAATGTTCTGGAGCTCAAGGCAGTAAGGCTAGCCCTCATGGCTTTCAGGGAATCAGTCTACCTGGGTCATGTTCTTGTCAGGCCAGACAATGTGAGTGCAAAAGTATAGATAAACAAGCAGGGGGCACGCAGGTCCAGCAGTCTGTTCAGGGAGGCTCGCCTGCTGATGGAGTGGGCAGAGCAGAACACTCTGGCCATCAAAGTGGAGCATCTTGCGGGGGTGGCAAATGCCACAGTGGATTGGTTGAGCAGGAGGCGCCTGATAGAGTCAGAGTGGCAACTCAACCCCGAGATGTTCCAGCTACTCGTACAGAAGTTCGGGAACCCAGTACTGGACTTGTTTGCCACAAAGGAAAACGCTCAGCTATGCAGATTTGTGACAAGGGCTCCACAGCAGGGCGGAGAAGACATAGACACACTTCAATGCCCATGGCCAGTGGGACTCCTTTATGCATTCCCACCAGTAGCTCTAATCCAGAGGGTACTGCAGAGAATACGACAGTTGAAAGCGGACGTGATTCTGATCACGCCAAGATAGCCGTGGCGTCCGTGGTTCCCAGAACTATTAAAACTTTCAGTTCAACCACACTGGGTCCTCACAGTGTGGAAGGATCTGCTGCTGCAGGGGTCCACGGTACACCCACAATCTCAACTCTTCCACTTGACAGCATGGAGGTTGAGAGGAGCATGCTGTCAGAGCTAGGATACTCCAAGCGGGTAACCAAGACCATGCTCGCTTCCTGTAGGAGTTCCACTAGTAAGACTTATGGCTCGACTTGGTGTACCTTCACGAGGTGGGCCGTCAACGAGGGTGTCTCTGTGGTCAAAGCAGAAATCAAGCATATGCTGGCTTTCCTACAGGAAGGGATAGAGAAGGGGCTGTCTACCAACATCCTAAAAAGACAGCTGGCAGCTATTAGTAGTGTCCTGGGAGCAGGTTCGGGTTTGAGCCTGGCTCTGCATCCCCATGTAAAGTATTTCCTGCGGGGGGTAGCACTTCTAAATCCCCCAGCAGTCCACAGGTTCCCCAGTTGGGATTTGAACAAGATCCTGCGGGCACTCGTACGGGCATCTTTCGAGCCCCTGGCCATGGTGCCCTTGAGGGAACTTTCCTTCAAGGTGCTGTTCCTCGTGGCTATTACATTGGCTAGACAACTATCTAAGTTGGGGGCTCTCTCAGTAAACCCAAAGCTATGCATTTTCCACAAGGATAAGGTGATCCAGCAGCTAGATCCCGCCTGTACGCCCAAGGTTAATTCAGCCTTCCACCGTGCCCAAGAACTGATCTTGCCCTCTTTCTGCCCAAACCCTGTCCATTTAAAGGAGAAACTTTGACATACTCTAGATGTCAGAACGGCGCTACGGTTCTATACCAAGCAAACTAAGGGCTTCAGGACCATGGAAGCGCTGTTTGTCATGTACAAGGATTCCCATGAGGGGTATAAGGCATCGGCCACTTCCCTAGCCAGGTGGCTTCGATACTGCATTGAATTGGCTTACCATGCAAGGGGTGAGGAACTGCCAGAGGGTATTACAGCGCATTCACTGAAGATCGCGGCCACCTCTGCCACGTTCAATGGTTATTCCTCCTTGGCGGAGATCTGCAGGACGGCTACCGTTCACATGTTTGCCAAACATTACAAGGTGAGCACAGTGGCCTCAGCTGAGGCCTCCATGGACAGGAGGGTCCTGCAACAGGTGGTGGAACTCAGACTCCATCTCGCCTGGCCCACCCACTCATACTAGGCTCTGGCAGAACCCACAAGTGAGGAATGACACCCTTCCCTCTCCAGGGGAAGTAGGAATTTTCTTACTGAGAATTCCAGTTCTGGAGAGGAAGGGAGGCATTCTGCCCTCCGCTTCTCCAAGCTTGGTGGGTGGTATTAAAAACAAACAAAAACAAAGACAGGTTTTTCAGACAGTTACACACACCTCCTCTGCCATCAGGCATCCAGCCACAAGTTGTGTTTCCTAGTTAGCATCAGCCTTTCCAGGACAAGTTGCAGAGGAAAGCGGCGAGGACTGGAAGAGGGTTGGCGTTCCTGCTCTCCGAACCGGCCTGGGGAAGGACAACCCTAGGAGGAGACTTTCTTTCAAGACCGACTATGCCTTCCAGGAGGAGGGGTCATCCCACAAGTGAGGAATGCTCCCTTCCTCTCCAGAACTGGAATTCTTGGTAAGAAAATTACTACTGCTATCCCAATGTATTGTTATCCCAATGAAATCCACACATTATCCCAATGAAATCCATGTTCAGTTCCAAGAAGCCCAAATTCTTTTCTGAAACTGGCACCAGTCTCCCCCCCCCCCACACACACATTTGTCTGTTTATCTGTTGCTTGTCTATTTCTATTGTCTATTATTGTAAATAATGTTGTGGGAACAAAGTTGGGGGAAAGGAAAGGGCATGGCCAGAGGGTAGGAAAAAAAGCCCCACTGATTGCTTCTGAACCAACTGAGGTTACCTGCATATTCTGCACTGGACTTAACTGGGACAATATTATTTGTCCTTCGTATCTCTGGCAGAGTCATTCCCAGCTGTGCATGATGTCTTCTCAGCATTAGAAGATTTACTGCCTAATACACATTATGCTAATACCTAACAGTGCTGCCTGCATACATAAGGGAGAAAGAAGAGCACTTTAATTTCAGTTTCCTGGAAGCAGCCTGGAGTCATGTGACGTTCCATCTGGCCTTTATAACATTAGCAATGACTGCCAAGAGCTAGTTTTCTTAGCAAAGGCCTTTTTAGAAGGCTTATATATGTTTAAAAGTTTTCCATGCTGATAACTCTGAATTGTTCGTAAATGGCTGCAGCTACTGAAAGCACATGTAGGGCAAGAAGTGGAACCTGAATCCACATTGTCCAGAGTGTGAGGCGGGGAGCCATGAAAAAGTAGGGGTGCTTTACAATTGTATCCTATAGGCAGCGGCGTCATGCAGCCGGAACGCTGGGCGGGAGGAACGGGTGAGCGGCAGCCCGCCTGTTGCATTCCAGTCTGTTTCGCCGTCTTCCCCGCCCCCGCGGAGCGGGTGGGGAAGACGGCGAAACAGACTGGAACGCAACAGGCAGGCTGCAGCTCACCCGTTCGTCCCGCCCAGCGTTCCAGCTGCATGACGCCGCTGCCTATAGACATCTTTCTTTCCTTATGTGGTCTTTTGCATGCAAATTAGTTGTAAAACATTCTCATTCTCATTTGTGTGTGTTCTTAAAAGCTTCAGTGAAAATCTTAGTTTAGGGCAGGAGGTCTGGTCCAGAGGGTAGAGCTGCCATTAAGCCTGAAGATAAGATCCAAAGGCCACCAATTCAAGATCACCAGAAACTTCCATGAAGCTGCGCTGTCTCCAGCTGCCTTCTGTGGGCGAGAAGTTGTGCTGGGCCAGCTGTTTCTTCAGTGAGAGCGAAGAAGTCCTCTATAAGCCATTTATCAGCCAGCATGGGAGGCAATTGTGCAGCCAGCAAGGAAGACCAGACTGGGAAAGATCTGTCTGAATGTAGCTGTTCTTGAAAGATTATAGCCTCTTTGTTATTTGTAAAAAAAACACTTGGTGTTTAGAAAAAAGCCTGCCTATGTGAGCCACCTTGAATTTAAGTCAAAGGAGCAATCCAATGTCCACAAAAGGCAGTATATAAATACCATTATTAGAATTAATATTAGCAGCAGCAGCAGCAGCAGCAGCTGCTCCACAAGTGGTGGTTCCTTGCTGGAAAGAGTACCTGGTAGAGTACTTGGTTTGGATGCAGATGTTTCCAGGTTCAATCTCTGATGTCTCCAGGTAGGGTTGGAAAATAGCCCATCAGGAACAGTATTGAGCTGGTACCATTCAGCATAGGCCTCATACTGAGCTACATAGACCAGTAGTCTGATTGGGTTTAGGGTAGCCTCCTGTGTTTCCTATGCCCCAATGAGGTTGCTAGACCTTAACTTGGCGATTATACGTGTCTATCAGCTATGCAATACTGTCACACCAAATGCAATAATGTCACACCAAATGACATGCTTACATCAGGACCCCAGTCCATGGGTAGCGCACTCTGTGTTGGTGTGTGGCATCCTTCACAGGCCCTGGATTGTCCCATGGGGGAAACGCCATAGCACACGTGTGAGTGGTGCTCATGGGCCTAACTTGGGAGAGGGGGAAATTGGAATGGATCACACTCAAGGAGACTTGTTACAACAGAGTATCTTTCATCTTCTTTCCATGAACTAGCATTTCCAGGTCTAGCATTTCACCTGTGAATTTGTCTTCCAAGCCATCTTTTGCCTGGGGTATAAATGTATCTTGTGTCTGGCCAGTATTCTCACACTGACCTCTTTTGGCATCCCACAGCCAACTGTCGCCTGATCGCTCTTTCCCTCCTGAGGAGTCCTCCTCCTACTGCCACCACTTCTATCTCCTTGGAAGGATAGAGCTGCCACCCTTTCAGCCCAAAGTGGGTTTGAGTGCAGATCCTACACCCTGGCAGGTTTTGGAGTAGGGTAGTGGTGCACACAGGGGTCTTGTCCCAGTCTGTCATGGGGCTGGAAACCCTCAGATCTTGTTGCCATCAGGGAAGCTGTCCTGAAACTTGTCCAAATTGTGGGATGGTTCAGCCTTGTTCCACGCCCACGTCTGCTCCCCTTCATATCCCCTCATTGGCATTTAAAGGCCTTTCAGCCCCCCCAGGGCCATACCCCAGGGTCCTCCCCTTCACTGTCAGGTACACTTGTCAGGGAACCATTTGGTTCACCTGGCCTCTCAGCCTCTGCTCTTCCAGGACTGGTGAGGGGCCCAACAGGCCAGGCACAGGTTGAGTCTCCAGGTGGACCACCTTCCCTCTGGGTGTGCAGAAGGGTATAGAATTCAGACCTATGCGTTTGTCAACTAAACTATATGCTCACTCCCAATCCTATCCAACTTTCCCACATTGATGCTGCCACCTTGCAGTCCTGAGGTAAGGGAACAAATTTTCCCTTACCTTGAGGAGGCCTCTGTGACTGCTCCTCCCCATGTCAGGATGCAGTGTATGCCCCACTGGCATGGCTGCAGCAGTGCTGGAACGTTGGGCTGGATCGGGCCCTAAGACTTGGATGTTCAACAAGATTTTATTACAAATAACGTTTGGAGGTTGGGCCTAAATCTAATACAACAGGACTATATCCTCATTCTGTCACAATCAATTTTATTTTTTATTATGCAAATAGGTTCTTCACCACTTGGAGTATCTTAATTTATTTAAACTGAGAAAACCAAAACCAAAATGCAACTAGACTCTGATTCGGGTACCGCAGAACTGACCATAAAACTGCTGAAAAGGGTAATGTAAAACAAGCTGCTGTTTTTCTTTCTCCTGAGTTTTAAAAATGTCTTGTTGATTATTGAGCTGAGCAACTTTCATTTCCTTTTTGCTGGGATATGGCGTTCTGTTTTGACTAGCTATTTTGAGGGCTCTAAATTATGATTTTCATTTGGCAAACACACTTGTGGCCAAGCAACTTCTTGGTTCCTTGTTAAAATTCCACCTTCGTGTTTCCACTCAACATTGCATGCATCCGATCCTCAGGTTTTTCAGCTGCTACAACTTTCTTGGCTGCAGAATGTTGGTTGTAGCACATTTGGAACTGAAAATTTATGAAAAGAAAGCATACTGAATATTAAGAACGTTAAGGGCCACTTGTAGTCCTCTCATAGCTGCAACATGTGGTCCAATTTCTCATTACCTCCAAGTCTCATAGTCTGGTACAGAACCATTTTCCTAGTGGTTCGCAAGAATGTATTTGCCCTTCCGGTCCAAACTGTTGTTGAAGTGGAATGAGAACCAGAGGAATGATGTTAAGAACATCCCATATACCTAGGACAGGCAAATAAATGAAAAGCAATTGAAAACATCATCAGTTATGTTACTTTTGTTTCACCAGAATAGAGAAGCACTAACCTATGAGGCAAAAATCCCATACTGCTAGATAAAGGTAACTGTTCAGATCTAGCTCATTGCTAGTCACTAAAAACTGTTTGGGACAGGGGCAAACAGTTCTTAAGTCATTGCTGGTTTGCAGACTTCTTTGGCAGCTGTGTGGTGTAGCAACAGTGCTGGGGCGAGGGTTCATTAGAGACAAGTGAGGCTGTGCCTTACCTGCCCTGACCGCACACACACCCGCGGCTGTGCCCAATGGGGCACTGGTGGCTTCACTGCAGTTCGTCCTGGCTGCAGAGAAGCTCCCGGCTTCCTCTGAAGCTGGGACAAGGCGCGGTGGCCGGAGCCCCACCTTTGGAGAGAACAGTGTGACATTCTCTCAAAAGGCAGGGCTTTGGCAAACCTCATCCCGGCTATGGAGAGACCGGAAGCTTTTGCTTAAGTTCAGACAAGGCATGCCGAAGCCAGTGGTGACCTGGAAATGATGTCACTGTGATGTCATGGGCGTCACCAGCACAAGACGTTATGGCACATCCCTGCAACAGTGGAACTTAACATACAGATTGTACTCAAAAGCAAGGTCAGATTTTTTACAAACACAACTCACCCATTGCTAGTTATATTGCTACGTGGCCTAAACCTGTTTGGAAACATTTTTTCAGAAAATGTGTATCAATCTTGTAACTAGGAACAAAGTAAACAGGCATAAGACATATATATATATAATTTTTGCTGGGTTTGTTATTCTATGCCGGGGTGGCCAAACCACAGCGTGCAAGCCACATGGGGCTCTTTGACACAGCGCACAGAAATATTCTGAAGCTTTGTAATTATTTATCATATTTACTGAGAGTCCCACTGGATTAAAATGTAAGTTTAATGTCCACGGTGAATAAATATATTTAATAATTTAATTCTTAAGTATTTTATCTCTCAAACATTTTTTGGTTTATTTTTTGTGGTTCTTATGTTAAGCAAGTTTGGCCATCCCTGCCTTATGTGTTGGAATGGACCGCTTTTGGTCTTATACAGACCAAATGAGGGAGACAATTTTAAATAAATAAATCCTCAGTTTGGTCAGTACAAGTAACCCAGAGTGTCACAAACACATCATAAAGTGCATTTGGACCATTCTCGAAGTCAGGGGGGCCAGTGTGCATCCATGTGCCAGCCTCCCTGACTCCTAGAGTGGTCTAAACGCACTTTATGGCATGTGTACAACACTCTTTGGCCAGCAAAAGTGACTTATTGTATTGGAAAAGGCGGAAGATACCCCGAGGAGTTAGGGGATGGTGTCAGTCATGGCCCCTTGTCCACATTAGCCAGGGATGATAGGGTCAAAAACCAGGCGGAAGCAGTGGCTGGGCTGCACAGCTGCAGCCACTTAGGACCTTATAGTGGGATATAAGGAGCACCTGAAGGAAGGAGAAGGTGTGGGCTGTAGAGTGAGTGGTGGAAGGAGTGGAGGTTTGCTGGCCTGACTAACTGATGGATTGTTGGACTGGATAAAGGAAAGTAAGTTTGTTGTGAAAGACTTTAGGGGATTGTTATATGGCTGCCATGCCCCTGGAGCCACCAAGTGGAGGAGGCAGATGTGGCTTAGGCAAGTTGACTGCCTATTGTTTGGTGGTGGGGTTTTGTGGTGCCAAGTTTGACTTAAGCAGACATGTCATGTAGCGGGTACACGGGGGTACACGAGTACCCGTTCCTAGGATTAGGGCTGACCCCGCCCATTCGCCCACTCACTCATTGACTCCGTCGGCGCTCCGCTCCGCCCCCTGCAACGTTTGAGTTGCCTGCACACTCTCAGAGCCAGGCAGGTAGGCAGCGGAGCGAGGGAGACCGACGGCAGCAGCAGCGTGAACAGGTAGGCTGCCTGGGGCTCCCTCCCGAGGAGGTGCGGTGGGTCCTGGGGGCAGTTCCTGGGTTCTGGCTATGACCTCACTTCCGGTGGGCGGGCCCCGACACAAGTGCCAATCAAAAGTGAGTACCTGTTGCTAAATCATTTAGATGCCATTACTGGACTTAGGGTATCTTGAGCTAAGCCGATGATGAGGGCAGTCTGGAGGAGGCTGGCCAGCCGGTGAATCCAAGCAAGGCTGCTGGAAGAGAGGAGGCCCAGTGGGTGAAGGAACCCCCTCCCTCTTGCCTATCTCTGAGGCTGCTTAAAGGGGAAACCAGTTAGCCTAGTGTGGGCATTAAGGCCCTCAGGGAGGCCCAGCAGGGAGTTTTTGGCAGAACACTTGTGTTGGCCTAACTCAGGTTAGGATTGTGCCCTAAGTGCGTTACTCTGTGACACATATTTTCATAATAGAAAAACTAAATTGTATGTCCTTTTTCAGTACTAATGTTTTCACATATGCAAATATATGCAGATTTGATTAACCAGCTACTTGATATAATAGATCACCTACCATTTCTGGAGCTGGGAAACACCCGTGTATACATTATATCTAGCCTATCTGTATAAGAGTTATTAGGACTCTGAAAATGGTGTGTATAATTATGAGTTCTGTTCTATAGTATGAAGATGGCACATTCCGAGTACTGCCTACTATATCCCCCATCATATGCACTCCCAGCTGTAGGAGCCACTTGCTTGTGGTATGCTCCTGAGGTTCATGGGTAATCAGGGAAACAGGTCTTTGTTTTCTGAATTGTGATGGTCATTGGCTGTAAGCAATAATGTTGCCTCTGTACTGAGTAATGTAACCATGTTGGTTGGGCCAGTTGCTTTAGTCTTTTCTACAGAATATGCTGTGGGACATGCTGTGATATTCCATGCCGGTGAGGCCAGTGAGCCCAGTGATCCAAAAGTGATGCAACACCTCAAGTCACGCAGGGTCTCCAAGCGTGGAACAGACACATCCAAAAATAGATTCTTAAAGTGGGGCCTGATAACTATCTCTTTTAACAGGGCTGGCGTCTGGTCCTCTTGGAGGGATGCATTTTATAACCTCAGTCAGCCATGGTACCAATTACTGCTTTCATCAGCCAAGTGGAACAAGAGTCAGGAGCACAGGTGGTCGTATTCCTCTCTCATCACTTCGTCAGTTTTGGAAACAGAAACAGACCCAAATGTACTCAAGCAGTTGGGTCAACATGGGTCATTATGTCAACCTTTGCTCTAACAGTTGAGGCAGGTTTGGCTGATTTTATTCAGTGTTTTCTGAAAGCTGTGGCAGCTAACTGATATTGGCCTGATATTTGTGTGAGATAAGCCTGGATAAATATGCAGGCTGCCTCCCCCTCCCCCATGATTACACATATACCATCTTAACATCTGCCTCATTTTAGCTTTGCTTTTCTGTGTGGATAGAAGCAAAGGAAATGAGGGGTTAAGTGCCTGCTACCACCAAGTAAAAATTCTTAACTGGCAAGCTGGTCTCTGAAGGGGACTGCTACTGATGTGCACATACTCATAAAACAGGAGAACACAGCTGGTAATGAAATGTAATACTTGAAGGCCTTTCGTTCGAGACTTATTAAATAAGAAAACTGAAGGTGGAATCCTAACCTGGAGTTAGGCTGGCATAGTTAGGCCAGCAAAGTTTGGCTTGTACAAGGGCTACCTTAAAGCACGTTTGGACCATTCTCAGAGTCAGGGGGGATGGCACATGTCTGTGTGCTGAACTCTCTGACTCCGAGAGTGGTCCAAACATACTTTATGGTGTCCCTTGTGCTGGCCAAACTTTGCTGGCCTAACTGTGCCAGCCTAACTCCAGGTTAGGATCATACCCTCAGGCTGCAATCCTATACACACTTCCCTGGGAGTTAGCTTCATTGAACACAATGGGACTTCCTTTTGAGTAGACATGGCTAGGATTGTGCTCTTAGGCCCAAATCCTAACTGACTCTCCAGCACTCACATAGCTGTTCCAGTGGGGCACGTGCTGCATCCTGCAGTTGAGGGGCTATCACAGAGGCCACCTCCAGGTGTTCGTTCCCACACCTCGGAATCTCATTGCCTTTACCTCAGTGCTGGAAAGTTGGTTAGGATTGCACCCTTAGAGAGCTCTTAGACCAGAACAAGTCCTTTGTGCTGCCCCAGTGCTGTTGCAAACCTGCTGTAAAGTACGTTTGTGCCAACTCTGCAGTTGGCTGGGCTAGTGCAAGGACACACACCAGCCCACAGAGGCCGAATCCAGCCTCTGCTGTCCCAGGTAGGTGAGGGAGGTTGGGGAGAAGGAGGGAGGCAGTGGAAAGGCAAGCCAATGGGCGGACCAGGCCCAGGAGGGGAGTTTGTCCAGCATCTGGTAGGTATTCTGTATCCTACCCCACCTCCTGGGCATGCTGGCCTTACACTGGCCTGCTTGGATCTGCACCAGCGAATTTGCTGGTGCAGATCCAAGTAGCCCTATTGGGGTGGCTGGGGCATTACTCTGAGTTAGGCCACAGCCACCTCCTAAACGGGGCTGGATATGGTACAGGTCAGCTGGCTTGCCTATTCCAAGTCCTAGTGCCTAGTCCCCTGTCCTATGACTTTTCAGGAAAGTTACTTTTAGTTGAACAAAATGCTCTATAGAGCAATGTACTCCCATCTACAGAACTAGAGCAGATCTGTGCTTGAACGAATTCTGAAAAGTGGAAAGACTGTCAGTGCAATCCTACCACATGTGTAGCATTGATGCAACATCACTAGTTCAGACACGGGGGCACCAATCGGCACCCCTGCATCGGTGCTAGTGCTCTCAGGTCGACACTAGTAGCGTCAGCCTGACAGCACAGATGGCAAGCCTCTCCTGTGTCAGCCGAAGCATGCTGGCGCAAGGGAGGCTCTGTGCCAAAGCAGCACAGGGATTGGGCGAGGGAGGGAGAATGTGGGCAGGGGGGAAGGTGGGACGTGGGTGGGATTGGGAAGTGGCCATACGGCCGCATCCTAAGCCTGTTTGGGAGGTTTAATGGTCTTGTCTTATTCGAACAGGCTAAGGAATTCACCTTTGTCTCTGAGGTGGGTTGCAGTGTAATCGATTATGTACTAGTGTCCCCATCGCTACTTGCTAGAGTATCTGACTTTGCAGTGGATGCGTTTAAACTGAGTGACCACCTTCCTCTCCAACTTAGCTTGAGTGGCTCTCCCGTGAGTCAGGACCAAACGGCTGAGGCTGATAAGGTACAGGTTTGCCCCCCCCAAATTCCGGTGGGACAAGCTAACCCAGACAAAATTGGCTCTCCTGTTGGAGGAGCCCAACTTTCTTGCACTTTGTTCCTCCATACTTTTGGAGAATTCTCCATCGGAAGTGGTAAGGTTGTACAACCAATTAATAGAGGTTATTACTTCTACTCTAGCGCTGCCTGTAAATGCCTTGCGATCTGATCCACGTCAGGGCAACCCGAGTTGGTTTGACTATGAATGCCAGCAATTTAAAAGGGCTGCTAGAAGCTGTTTTAAAAAGTTTAGGCAACTAAATTCTCGGCAGGCGCTTAAAGAATATTTTTCCCTGAATCTCCATCTGAACACGCTAGCCAAATGCAAGAAGAATAAATATGAGAAAGTGCTATGGGAAAAACTTTATCAGGCCACGATTCACTTTAACCCTCGCTCTTTTTGGGCGTTGGTGAATGGGTCCTTCAAAGCTAAAGGACATGATCCCAAGGCAGTCCCTGCCTATAACTGGAAATTGCATTTCTCGAACCTCTTTTTTGACAACATGGCCTTTTCGCCTGATGAGGCTTCTGAATCATTTGCCACTCCGAATTGGCCGCCTGTGTCAACATCGGAAATTAAAGTCTTAATTGCCTCACTTAAGACTGGCAAAGCGGCCGGACCTGACATGATTATGGGGGAATGGTTAAAATCTAACTCTGACTTCTGGGCCCCTATTCTGGCAGGACTTTTCTCAACGGCAATTGCCAGTGGAACTCTTCCGGAATCCTGGAAGCAAGCCATTGTTGCCCCTATCTACAAAAAAGGGGATCCCTGTCTTCCAGAGAACTACAGGCCAATTAGCCTTCTTTCGATAGTAGGCAAGTTGTATGCCAACTATCTCTTGATTTATCTTAATATTTGGCTCACCCAGAACAAAATCTTAGGCATTGAACAAATCGGGTTCAGATCAGGCCACTCCACCTTGGACCACTGTGCTGTCCTGTCCCATCTTGCTTACAAATACTCCATTAAAGTCAACTCAAAATTATTTGTAGCCTTTCTCGATTTAAAAGCGGCTCTCTCCAGCTTGGACCAGAGCAGCTGCCTGTCGATGCTGTCAAAAGCCGCTTTTAAATCGAGAAAGGCTACAAATAATTTTGAGTTGACTTTAATGGAGTATTTGTAAGCAAGATGGGACAGGACAGCACAGTGGTCCAAGGTGGAGTGAGCCGGAATTCCTTCTAATCTGATTAACCCCATCAGGCAATTGTACTCTGCCACCTCATGCAGAATAAGATGTTCTTGGGATGGCCTCCTTACTGAAGAAATTCCTACGAACAAGGGAGTCAAGCAAGGATGCCCACTGGCCCCGACTCTATTTAACCTGTTCTTAAACGACTTGGCTCCAGAACTATTAACTGTTGATGGCCATTTTCCAACGCTTGGAGATCGTAAGATTCCGGTTCTTTTATATGCCGACGACGCTGTACTTATTTCGCGGTCTCGGCTGGGCTTAAAAAGACTAATAAACAAATGTCTGGACTACTTGTCCACCAATAAACTTCAATTAAATTATCAGAAATCAAAAATCTTAGTCTTTTCTAAGTCCCGTAAAATATATAACTGGATCTTCAATGGACGTTTAATTGAACAGGTGAGGACCTTCAAATATTTGGGATTACTATTCTCAGCCAATAGCTCTTGGGCTGGCCATCGTCGTATGGCACAAACGACAGCCAAAATATCCTCATTGGCAATTTCCAGATTCTTCTATAACAAAGGGGGCCGCCTAATTCCGGCTGCCCTCAAAATATTCAATTCCAAATCTATTTCCCAAGCCCTCTACGGAATTCCTATCTGGATCAATGCATATCATAAATCATTAGAAATTTTTCAATCAGTCTTTTTGAGAAGAATCATGGCCATGCCAAACTGAGTCCCCTATGAGGCTTTATGTCTCGAGACGGGACAACTCCCAGTCGAGAATGTTGCTTGGTACAGAACTTGTAAATACTGGCTAAGAGTGTATTTTGATACCTCTCAAACAAGCCTACTATATTACCTAAAAAAAGATCGCTGCCCCCCTGCTGATGGTTGGCTTAGGAAGATCAAACAGATCGGCCTAGACCCGGACATCCTAGGGACTCTCCCGTTCCAGGCTGCCCTAAGAACTGTTAGACAAAGGCTGGCTGACATCAACTCACAAGACCTATTAAGAGCCGCTAATAGATCTTGCTCACCTTTGTTCTGGAATCTTCCTTTGGTAGTAGGCAGGCCACCGGTTTACATTTCTCTATTGTATAATCCTGAAGTTAGAAGGGCGATTTCTTTGGCCTGCTGTAATTCAATCCCCTCGGCGGTGCTAACGGGCCGATTCAACAATATTCCCTTTAATGACAGATTATGTCCTTGCCCGATGAATGCTGTAGAGACGCTACCCCACATCTTTTTCCACTGCCCACTCCATTCGGCCGCGAGGGATAAATTTTTTGCCTCTCTCCCACAACAAAAGCCCTGGCTTTTCGATGAAGCCTATCTTAGTTCTATTTTACAGCGGACGGGTGAGATTTCTTTGACTGCTCTTGGCAAATTTTTGTTGGATATAATTAAGATTAACACAGCCCGAGAATCCAATTTAAAGTTTTAGTGCTTTAGGGGACGTTCCTAAAATTGTATTTTGCACCTTGTGTATGTTTGTTTGTGTTTGTTATGCCAATAAAGGTATCTATCTAGACACACACCAGCCCACAGAGGCCGAATCCAGCCTCTGCTGTCCCAGGTAGGTGAGGGAGGTTGGGGAGAAGGAGGGAGGCAGTGGAAAGGCAAGCCAATGGGCGGACCAGGCCCAGGAGGGGAGTTTGTCCAGCATCTGGTAGGTATTCTGTATCCTACCCCATCTCCTGGGCATGCTGGCCTTACACTGGCCTGCTTGGATCTGCACCAGCGAATTTGCTGGTGCAGATCCAAGTAGCCCTATTGGGGTGGCTGGGGCATTACTCTGAGTTAGGCCACAGCCACCTCCTAAACGGGGCTGGATATGGTACAGGTCAGCTGGCTTGCCTATTCCAAGTGCCTAGTCCCCTGTCCTATGACTTTTCAGGAAAGTTACTTTTAGTTGAACAAAATGCTCTATAGAGCAATGTACTCCCATCTACAGAACTAGAGCAGATCTGTGCTTGAACGAATTCTGAAAAGTGGAAAGACTGTCAGTGCAATCCTACCACATGTGTAGCATTGATGCAACATCACTAGTGCAGACACGGGGGCACCAATCGGCACCCCTGCATCGGTGCTAGTGCTCTCAGGTCGACACTAGTAGCGTCAGCCTGACAGCACAGATGGCAAGCCTCTCCTGTGTCAGCCGAAGCATGCTGGCGCTGTCAGGACTGGTCAAGGTCTGACCCAGGCCTAGAGTCTCTGTTCCCTCGTGGATGGCTGATGGCATCAGGCCAGCAAGCTATTGCACCTGTCTTGCCTACAATTAAGTCCTGATAGAAGACACCTGTGTTGAGGTGAAGACGTGCAACACTGCACGTCTGTTATGGAGCTGCAAGCTGACTCCTGATAGGGCAGCATGATCAGCCAGATAAGTACTTAAGGAAGGACTGCGTCCCAGTTCCTGTGTGGGTCTTTAACATGAGGAGGGGTGAAACGCTGTCCATTTGACTATCTGTTTATTCTGCTGGACCAACTGCTGTATCCTGTTTTGCTGCCTTGATGTACAACAACCTCTGTTTACCTTTACTTGGACCTTGACTGTGAGCTGTAACAAATACAAGTCTTATCTTCAGCACAACAATGTGTGTCGTGGCTTCTTCGTGTCTGCTAGCACAGCCGTCATCACTGCTGGGAGCTGCTTATGCTGCTTTTGGTTACAGATGCCAGACCCGGGCTTCTTGCGTTGCCAGGCAAAGCCCTCAAGTCTGGGAGTGCTACACTAACCAAATCTCAACAGGCGCAAGGGAGGCTCTGTGCCAAAGCAGCACAGGGATTGGGCAAGGGAGGGAGAATGTGGGCGGGGGGGAAGGTGGGACGTGGGTGGGCTTGGGAAGTGGCCATACGGCCGCATCCTAAGCCTGTTTGGGAGGCTGTGCAGCCCCGATTTGGGCCACATGGTCTCCTTGGATTTAGCGGGCGCAGATCCGAGGAGTGCATAGGGGAGGCTGGAGCCTCCCGTATGGCAAGGGAGCGCACGCTGCCTTGCTGGGGAAGGCTCCAGCCTCCCCCCACCCAGCACTGGATATGGCGCTGGCCGGCCGGCTGTGCTATTCCAATGCTAGGTTGAATTGTGCCCTGTGAATGTAGTGAATACACACCCTTACCATGATTATAATTGAGATGGTCATCAGTACGAAGACAGAGTTCATGTGCTTTTTTAAGAAGTGCCGGATCTCTTGAAGGCAATCCTGCATGATGAGAAAAATAGCTTAAAGAATCTTAAAGAATCGTAAGGAGCCTTAATACGTTAAAATTATGTACCTGGCCAAGTTCACTCCATTTGTGGCGACTGACTAGTTTTTTCTACAGACATTAATGTAATGTGCACAACAAAAGGCTATTGTAGCTTTCTGCTCTCAACTGAGAAGAAGTGAGGGGAAATCATTACAGAGGGGAAGCAAGCTTTTCAGAGTGTTAGGGTCACCCCATTTTTTATCTCCAAGAGGGCAAAGAACAATGTTTTAGAGAAATTGGGGCACTGGAATTGTTTGTAGGGTATCTCTCTGTAATTAAAAATGAAACTTTGGCACAGTTTAAGGGGTTAGACATTGGAATCCACTTGGTTTGCCGCCCTTCAATTACAGCATTCAGCTGTGAAATGTGCTGTTGCGCAAACACAACGATGGTAGGAACAGGAGTCAAATTCAGCCATATTTTTCATTACTTCTTTTTTGGGCAGTACATGTGATGGTTATTAGATACATATAACTCTGGGGAAGATAATGAAAGCACAAGTTTCAAGGGTTGCCTTGAGTCTGGCCTCAGTGAGAAGCTATTTAGCACCTCTATTATTATATAAAGACAATAGCTAAATGACTGAGGGCACAGTCCCTTTTACTGGCCCAGGAGTATTGCAAAAACGCTATAAAGCATGTTTGTACCACTCTTTGAGTCAGAGAGGATGGTGCATGTCTGAGCATTTGTGATGCTCCTGGGCTGGCACAAGGGATTGTGGACACTAATCCTCCAGGTTAGGATTGCGTCCTTTTAAAAACTTTTTCTTACTGCTTTTTCCTAGCAACACTGAATGAGTCCATTAGGAAAGATGCTTATTAGCCAGGTTTGATTTTCAGCTCACTGTTCAGCAGAAATCAAATGTGATTAGAAAATTCTTTCCCCCATGTTTTTTGTTGCTTATAGCCAAAAACATCTGTGCAAGACCTGCATATTCCTTAGCTGCTTGATTTCAGCAGCACAACTAGTCCAAGGAGACTCAGGTGTGTGCTTTGGTGTGCATGGCTGCTGCTGAAATCCTCCCCCTCCCGCCCCGAAGCACTCCCTGGCTAGTCCACTTCCTCACCCTGAACCACCCCAACCACTGACCTCTCTGCTGAAGCAATGTGTTTACAAGCTAATATCATGCATGCAGGACCTCTGGCCTTTTGCACTGGTAGCCCTGGCTCCATGACAATAGAGCAGTTTTCGCGCCATTGGTCTGGAACTTACCGTGACAGATTGCAAGATCCACCACCATAGATTGGGCTGTCAATTCCCTATTTAAGTAAAAGTTAATTTCCAGGAGTCTGTACTTAAGTGGAATGATCAGGTTCTTGCCAGCTCAGCTCAATTGCGCCTGCATGAAAGCACCACCATATTGTACCCATGCAAAAGCACCTGGACATCTGTAACTGTGTGAACCAGTGTACTGCAGAAGTATCTCTGGCAAGGAATAACAGAGGTCAACCAGTGTGGGGAATAGCCTAATGAGAACAGGGGCAGGAAATTACATCTAGCCAGAGCTTTTGCAGCTATATGCATTCTTACAACTTGATCCTAGTCTGGGCCAGAGCTGGTCTTCGGCAAGCTGCCCAGGAGATAGCTGTCACAAACGTGCCGCATGGCATGGCATGGCAACCAGAAACATGGAGGCACCAGCAGTGAGGCCAGCACAGGTGGAAGCTAGACCTCCACATCTGTCAGAGGACCCCTAGGAGCAATCAGTGGTAATTTCCCTGCCCAGTGGTGGGAAGGCATTCTGGCGCAGGGAGGAGGGAAGGCGGTGCAAAGGCAACACTGGCAGGAGATGGGCAGGGAGGAGGGCAGTTAGGTTCAGGAGACTGCTGCTGAATCCTATTCCCCCCCCCAATGCCTAAAAGCCCGACATGGGTCTACTTGAATGTGTGCTAGCTGCTGAGCTGGTACTGATCTGAGTACACCCATAGGGGCTGTCAGGGCTCAACATGAGGTAAGGGAAAACTGTTCCCTTACCTTGAGGAGACCTCTGGCTGCCTCCCTGACCCTGCAGGATACAGCAGCAGCCATTCTGGCACTGCTGTACCGTGGCACGGGCAGCCCCATTAAGACTGGGCTGTTCGCCTTATGATCCAGTGAGCACTTGCTTGCCTTTATAGCTTGTGTGGTGAATTTCAAACAACTCAAATGTTTTGTCAAACTGAGCAGATCTGCTTAGCGCTCTGCCAAACTGTGCCCAATATGATCTTAAAAGCACCAAGGACACTGTGTACTCTCATGAATCCCAAACAGCAAACTGTTGCAATCGTTCTGTCAACAAGAGGAGCCCAGAAGCACAAATAGCTGTGTATAGCCCCCACAGTCTCCCCGCAGATACACAATGGTCATGCAACATCCTGTAATCTCCCGCCTTAAAGCTGGAAAGTTGACACCAAAGTGTAATTTCCAGTGCAAGGACCTTGTACATATTGCAGCGCAGTCTGAAACTTTTGTTTTCATACCTATTTCATACCTAATTAATGTATTAATACCTAACTCTTGGCACTAATACTTTGTGGGGAGGGATACTACAGCAGTTGCATTAAATACTATACAGGTGGGGCCTTTTTATCCGTGAGGATTCTGAATAAAAAAATATGTGGGTAATTAAATGCGCAGATTTTGCCCACACACACCCCTCAGCGGATAAACCCTCAGCGGGCGTCAGAATGGCTGTTTCAGCCAAAAAAAGTTACTTCCGGTTTTCACTGAAAACCAGAAGTGACATTTTTAATGCCTATTAAGGAATTACAAGGCCCAGGAATGCCCTCAGAGAAAACTGGAAGAGATGTGTTTCTTGGCAAAAATGGCCATTCTGAGGCCCGGGGAGACCATGCACAGGCCCGCACAACTCGGAGGGCCTCAGAAGGCACAGTTCTGGTGCCTTCAGAGGCTTTGTGTTCAGCCTAATCTGGCTCAACATGGAGGTAAAATCTGTGGAGGTAAAATCTGCGGGTAATTAGGCTCAACCTATATATACATTCAGCCCATATTCCAAAGCCCTGCTCACTGTTTAAGGACATATCCTGGCAACATTCCAAGAATAAGGAAACTGAGTTGAAAAGCAAAATAAGATTGGATGAAGATAAGCACATAAATGGATAGAAGCAATGGACAGAAAATGGTGAGTATCAGAAAGGAGGAAAACACACTGAATATTTAAGAGACAGCGTTCCTGAGACTTCAGTGGCCTCCATCCATACTTTGTCAGGTTCCCCCCCCCACCCACAGCCATGAAAGTTATTCCTCTCATGCCTTAAAAGTAAATTAAAGTAGAACTCTGGACCATTGGTGAAGCAGACATCAAGGTGCTTTCATTTCACAAACAGGAAAATATCATCTTGAATGAAACTGTCCTCTTAAAAAAAATATTACTTGACCCAGTGGACCCATTTTACACCTGCATTTTTGTAGAAAGGACATTTACAGCAGTATTTGGTCAATCAATTTGGGTTACAAACAGCGTTGTCATGCAGCCGGAATGCTGGGCGGGAGGAACGGGTGAGCGGCAGCCCGCCCGTTGCGTTCCGGTCCATTTTGCCGTCTTCCCCGCCCCTGCGGGGAACCCTAAGCATACTTACAACCCTAAGCATACTTTCTTTTATTTTTCCACTCTTATTCTGTATTTTTATCCAAAACATCTCTCAGTATTACAACAGGATTAAAGCATTTAAATTTATTATTACAATTGCTAAAACAAAACAAAAACAAACGACATCAATTCCTAAGTCAGCAGTGGAGACAAAAGAACTGGCTTTCTCTCTCTCAAGAGTCTGATAAAATAACAGAAGGCTGATTACCTGATTATCTTAGCAAGGAACTAATTCCAAAGACTCCAGCATTTGAAAGATGCAAGTTCCATTAGAATCTATAGGACTTACTTATAAGTAAATGTGTATGCAATTTCAATCTTGAGCAGGAAGCATTCAGCAGTGTTTTATTTGATCCATGGGATCTGAGCAATGGCGTACACTCTCTCAGCATCTTTCAATATAGAAAGACTGAAATAACACATTTACAGTGCAGTCCTATGTGCTGAGCAAGCACAGCCACCGACTGTTGCAAACATGCTGTAATGCATCTACTCGTGATCCAGGAGCACCAGCCCAATAGCCTGCACTGGCTGGCCTGCAGGGTATTCCATCTCAGTGCCAGCCAGCAGATATCAAGGCTAGGAGGCTGGGAGGGGCTGGGCTGGGCAAGGGTGACTGGGGGGCATTTTGGAGGAGGGTTTCTGGGAGGAGGATGGATTGAAGGGAGGATTGGGTCCAGGAAGGGTGAGATTGGCAGGTGTGTACACCAAATCCAAACCCCCTTCCTGGGCAGTCCTAAATGGGGCTTCCCGGATTTACACCAGTAATACAGCTGGATCTGCAAAGCCCCATGGGGCAGCTGGGGCTTTACTCAGGGTTAGAGAACATAAATCACCTTACCTTAAGGAAACCTCTAGCCACCTCCTGAGCTACACTGGATGCCGCATGAGCCATGCAGCCCTGTTGCACCAGCACAGCTTAGGGTTGCGCTGCCCATATTGCAAAATGCACACGGTCATCAACACATTTTGGTATTTTCTGTCCCTGCCGCTGCTCCACTGCCTCTTGTGCGGTGTGAGACTATTGGCTGCTTCTTGTAGGGCATGAAAACTCACAACAGAACGTCACACATTACTAAACGTTATGGAGGAAAGGTTATGGATAAAGGCAGGGTTGTTGCTTCGGATGGTAGCTACTCTATACGTAAACCAGAAGTGCTAATTTTGGCCTACGGAGCAGTGTTATTGTGTGCTACATTGTTCCTGTTCAAAAAGGAATAATTTCATTAAACTGTTTTACCTCTAACCAAAAGTTTCACTTCTAAGTGTGCTGTAAGTAGAAAGCTGATATAACAGAATGGTGACTGCAGAGCAGAAGGCCAGTCAGGCAAGGGAAATGAGGAAAGCCACATGCTACAGAAGAAGGCAATTCGCTTTTTTTCTCCCCCAGGGTAAAAGGGATATTCCAGCACTTGGCTTCCGCTTAAGCCAAGATAGGCACACATTTTCATAGAGTATATCAGTAAATGTCTCATAGATCTTCTATGGCTCCATCCCAACAGGCTATGCAAAGTAAGTTCCAGAGCCACTAGCCAATTGTGCGGGTTCTTACTACCTGATCCCAGCTGGGTGAGAACTATTTAGTAAGAACTATTTAGTAAGGTCTTGCCTTCATGATGCCAGGCCTTCAAAGAGTTCAGTAGCACCATGAGATGAAGCCAGGGAAAAGCAACTCTCACTCTGCTACTCAGTTCAAAAGTGCTCTTCAAACCCAAGTGAGTGTTAAGGCCTCCCACCAGATGTTATTACCTCTTTTCCCATCCTTTCTGACTGGCATGTCTCATTGTCAATACTGATTGCTTCTCCAAAGGGCGACTTCTTCCCACAGCAGAGAAACTGAAAGAAGACAAAATGCCACTCATTATTCTTTTCAGATATAGACCTAAAGATAGATGTGGGGTGTTTTTCCCCCAATACTGGTAAACCATAGCCTCTTTATTTTCCTCAGCCTTAAATACTGCATTATTAAAACTAAGCAGGAAGTGGGGCATTCTGTCGATGCAACAGTAGTAGCTAATAGTCACATGAAGATTCAACGTATTCATTAGAATATGCTGTGAAATGCTGCAGTTTTGCGCCTTACTTGCACTTCTTATACATTTATGGCCCAATCCTATCTGAGCCATCAACTGTTCCATTGATGGAGGGCCAAGACTGCAGGTGCCACAGTTGCAGCCACACAGTGCATGAAAAGGGACCTCCAGCACAAATGGCTGGTGACTCCATGCATGCGCCACTAGAGTGACCAGCCATTACTGGAGCCATGGTGGCAGGGGTGGGCAATGGACAGGATGGGGGCAAGGATTGGTTTCATGCGACTGTGAGCCACTGTGGCTTTGGATTTACATTTATAGCAATAGTAAATACCATGTATGTGCCCCAACATTTTTCATCCATTATTACCTATGATCTTCACTACTTAAGGACACACAGTGCAAAATAGGCACCCTTAAGATTTGCTTGTTTTGTCGTCTGCGCACCACTACGGTGACCAGATGCAACAGAGGGCAGACTACTCTGGGCATTTCAGCAAATGCATCTTGTTTTCTCGTAATGCTGCCAGGGTGAGAAAAGCAGCAATTGCTGACATTCCCTCTTTTACAGGACCCTTACAAAGTTGAAGAATCTTGTACAGCATTTGGCCACACAAAAAGCTGCAGTGGCAAACAACAACAAAAACCCCAGTGTCTGTGTGTGTTTGTGAGTGTGTGTTTGTGTGTGTGAGAGAGAGTGCCAAAGCCCTGGTGGATGCAGATTCCCTCCTGTGCGCAAAGGCAGACCCTTTGTATTGCAGTCGTTGTATCTGGTTAATAATGAAATCTTCCTCACTGAGCCTTGGCAAAAGATGAAAGCCACGTCTGTCTTCTGCTTTCTCACCAAGTAGCAAGGACAGTGTTTTCTTGGTTGTTCCTGTTGCCCCACCCCTAGCACTGCTAACAGGGTGGCAATGTTGTTGTTTTTTCAGCTCAAAGAGATTAAAAGCTGCATCAAAGTTTCTTATACTTCACCTGATTCCTCGTTTGATGGGGCCAACTCTAAAGGCATTCTATGATGTTTTGATTTTCCCAGCTGTAATATGAGGGTGGGATTGTTCTCTGTTTTTCCTGGTGTCTCTTTCATCAGAGCGCAGGCTATTTAGTTTATTGTTTGGAAAATGCTTTCCAAAAAAACTTCCTGTCATTAGAAGCACAAAATAAGACTTTGAGCTCTTTGTGCTGAGATATGCAAGATTAGGGTAGAAAGAAGGAAGGAGCCTCCAAAAAACCCTGAATAAGCAAATGTTGATCTTCCAGATAAATGTTTATTGAAAACAGTTCCTGCAGCGCAGGAGTCTGGTATTTCCCCTCCATCAGCAACAGCTGTATAGGGTGCGTCTGACTCTCCTTCTCCAGCAAACATCCTTTCTTTACTGCTGTGCCTTGCACATCTCCATACCACACTGCGATCTGTTTCAAGCTTGGTATTGCCAAAGGAAAATGGAAATATTCTGGGTTGCTACTCGTTGCAAAGATCCAATCCTTCATGGAATGTACATCTCATTTTCACACTCTGCTTCCCTTGGGGCAGCCACATTTTGCCCTCCATGGAAGTTTTGCCTTTGCTCCCCAGTCTGGAAATTTTTCAGCTAACCAGCATGAGCTGATAAGGAAAGAATAGGACTCCATGGGTTAGAATACAAACTAATTCCATTCATACATTCATTTGTTGCATGACTACAATCTCAGAGAGATCAGAACCAAACTTCATGTACTGAGTACGATAGACTGAAGTTTACTCATTATGGCTGTTACCATTACAGGTAACAGGAGCCTGTTTTCGGTCATTCAATCATTAGTGTGAGCTACCACACTATACGTCTCCGCGATTCACTGGAACTTGTCTTCAGGGAGATACTTCCTTGCATTGTTTTTAGGTGCTGATCTGTTTTGTCATGCTAAGTCATAGTGAATAATTAAAAGGCAGCTGCATCACTTACAATAGAAAACGATTTTGTGTGTGATTTTAGCACCAAAGAGCATGATCCAGTCAGTTAAAAACAATTTTAAGTCCCATTGGCTTCAAAGGGAGTTAAGCAGGTGCCCACTTTTCCCCATAAAAATCAGTGGGACTTCAAACGTGATTAAATTTGATTAAATAATGTCCCTAATTATTTATAGACTTAATGGAAATGTGAATAATAGCGTCTTGTTTACTGAAGTGAAACCTTAGACAGTTTCTAGATCAGGTTCTAAATTCTATAAATAAGTTCCTATGGAACTGCCTATACCAAAATCATGTGATCAGATCACCGTTTTGTGGATGGTAACCAGCTCCAGTTTTCTGCTGTTGGAACAGTTGCTCCTCACATCTTCGTAAACGAAATCATATACATCCATCATGGCATCTTCAACCTAGAGAAATGACAAGAAATGACGCCTAGAGAAATGACCTTTCAATAAGAAGGGTTCGTTCACACCAGCATGCTTATGGGATTATCATGTAATTGGGCAATCGCAATGGCAGGGCTGGCCTTAGGAGCTGCAGGGCCATGCAGCCTGACATGGAGGCCCTCCTGTCGGTGCCAGCAAAATAGCCAGCGCAGATGTTAGGAGACACATTGGCTGGTATCCGGGCTTACCTGGAGAAACGGGATGAACATCCCTTTCTCCCAAGGTGCCTCCAGCAGCTGCCTGGCTGCTGCAGGATGCAGCAGTAGCCATTTGGCTACCTTGGCACCGAGGCAGTTCAGGATTGGGCTGTTAATCCTCCTTAGAGCTTTTTTGTTTGTTTTAGGAACAAGTTTCTGGTCCTAATGATGTGCTTTAGAAATGCCTGCTGAAAGACTGAAAAAGTGTATAACAAAGTGTTATAAAAAGTGGCTGAAAAGTGTTCTACTGGTTGGAATGGGGTTTCATAGCTCTTGTTCCCTCCTCATGCTTAGCAAAACCAAAATAAAAGGTAAAGGTTTTCCCACGACCGAATGGTCTAGTCGTGACCGACTGTAGGGGGCAGTGCTCATCTCCATTTCAAAGCCTGTAGAGCCGGTGTTTTGTCCAAGGACAAGCTTCCGTGGTCATGTGGCTGGCATGACTCTACGCTGTAGCGCATGGAACACCATTCCCTTCCCACCGAAGTGGTCCCTATTTATCTACTTGCATTTAGGTGCTTTGGAACTGCTAGGTTGGCAGGAGCTGGGACAAGCAATGGGAGCTCACTCCGTCACACAGTCTTGAACTCCCACCTTTCCAGTCGGAAAGCCCAGCAGCAGCGGTTTAACCCGCTGTGCCACCACGTCCCTAAAACCAAAATAAAATATGCAAATACAGATACATTAGGTAAATCTGCTCAAATTACAGGATAGGTTGCAGATTCCAGTTTTGCTTGTGGCAGAATATGGACATTCCCAACATAGAATTGTAACTGATTTAGGGCCAAATCCTATCCAGCTTTTCAGTATTGATGCAGTTATGCCAATGGTGTGTGTGCTGCATCCTGCAGTGGGGAGGTAATCATGGAAGCCTAAGGAAACATTTGTTTCCTTAGTTCAGGAATGCATCTGCTGCATCGGTGCTAGAAAGGTTGATAGGATTGGGCTCTTAGTGCAGAGTATATACATATAGCCCTGCTAGTAATCCTCTTGAGACTGAACCAGCACTAATTAAGAGAGCTAAAAATAACCTTCCTGATGACACCAGCCTGACCAACTCTGCTGACAAAATAACAGACATTAATAATGACTGTTGTGTTAGAATTCAGCCCATTTAGGCCATTCTTCTGGTGCAAAACAAAACTTCATCCCAATAAATCTAGAAGATTGATTCATAAACTAAAAGTGCATCATACTTGGCTTACAGAAGGGAATACAGAGAAACCTTCAAACATCATTAGAAGCCCCAACATATGCTTTGTAAATATGTGCTAAATCAATCAATTAGTAAGTAAGTAAGTAAGTAAATAAATAAATAAATAAATAAATAAGTGATAGGAAGTGTATGAATGTATGAAGGAGATTGAAAATCATAAAGCAAATTTTAGAAATGTTGTTCTTCCCCAGTGGTTCCAATGAGGTCAGTTTTTGTTAACTTCCATGTTCTTCCCACAATCCCAGAACAAAAGGAAAAAGTGGGGGGGTGAGGGGTGTGTGTGGAGGGGTGTGTGTGGTGGTGGTGATA